>WWET01002200.1:39645-55501 GCA_011038615.1 Limnodynastes dumerilii
AGCAGTGCGGTATGATTTTTGGAACAGGCTAATTTTTGCCATCAGCCATGTCTCGATGTCAGTAGAAACCTTCAGTGTGTACTGACCTGTTCTTCACTGCAACGATTCCCATTCATCTTTCTGCATAACACGGCCTTTGTGGACGTTGATATTGTTGCAGCAGGGGTTTATGGGAACACTCTTCAGCAGATCCATAGGAAAATAGTGTCGGGTGTACATCATTATGCAGGTCAGGGTTAAGAATCATTAATAGATCTTTGAAAAGATATTGCACCAGTAAAAACTTCAGTGTGTACCTAGCTTTAGTCTACAGCTAACATAGATCCCTAAGCCTTGTAACTCCACCCATCAGTAAATAATTGTAACAAGTAGTTTTTACCTATGTTGACACTGTTTTCACTCACTAATTTAAGCATTTGCTGTAAAAATGGATGCTAAGCAATATTAAAGCAGACTTTAGTATCATTATACATTGCATCGTTCAATGATTCTAACAATTTAATTTAATGCAAGTTTGTGTTTTTTGTATCTTTAGATACTATATTTTTTCTCCTAATAATAAAGCAGTAAAATAGTTAAATTAGTATTTATATTGCATTTCAGCTCCCAAACAAACTCAGCGGTTTCCACTGACAACAGCACAGCAGTATGGTTGGTGGCTGCCGCAGGAGTCCAAGGTGAAAATGTTTAATGCCTATCCTTGGATTCAAAGCACACGTCACCCCATTATCAATAGTCCCATGACCAGGTGAGTCCTTATTTATCCATTTGGAGTAGGACAGTGTTTATATATTTGTAATTAAAAATAATGTATATACAGTATACCTGCCGCGGGAAGGTGAAAATGTTTAATGCCTATCCTTGGATTCAAAGCACACGTCACCCCATTATCAATAGTCCCATGACCAGGTGAGTCCTTATTTATCCATTTGGAGTAGGACAGTGTTTATATATTTGTAATTAAATTAAAATTGCCCATTGTTGACACAGTGTGATCACACCCTGCGACCTTATAAACACTCTTGATTGAAGTGTTACAAAGATTGCAAGTATTAATGTGAACTTTACAGCGCTATAATAACTATATATGGGCATTTAACCCTTGACTGACTCAACAGAGTTACATTGATATTGTAACAATAATATTATTCTCCACAAGCATCCACACGGTTACAGCACGGTTATAGGGTAAAAAAAATAAAATTCTCTATATACACTGGTGAAAACATGGATGTAAATAATACAAAAATAATAAATTATAAAAATAATAATAAATAAAAAATAACATAAAAAACAATATAAAAAAAAATCTTGAAAAACTAAAAAATTTAAATAAAAAATAAAGAACACTACAAAAATTAAAACATAAGATATAAATAAATAATAATTATATCATTCTGAATAATTCACTAAATGTAGATGAGTCACTGACAATTTAATGCTAACTTATATGGGCAGAATGTGAATATTATTTGTGGGAAATAAATTCTTTTATTCAGCATCCTCTTTGTTTTATGTCATCCTAAGTACACAAAACATCTTTAATATATATTTATCAAGTGTGACATACGACCACTAGAGATATATATGGCTAATCATCTGTTATGATCTAATTATAATTCACTTGTCTATGCAAAGACATATAAATAGTACTTTTTTCTAAAACTAATGAAAATGTTTGGTCATGTCTTTATAAAACTTTTGTTCTTGAATCATATGTATATCTAGAGTCTGTCTTTATGTATGTTTAATGCCTTTCTTGCGATAGGGTTGTATAACATTGGATAGTCAGAGATACATAGGGTTAATAAATAAACACAACATATACTGGTTGGAGATAGGAGATAAAAATAAAATCTGTTGGTTTTTTAATCATACAAAGTATAAAGGGAGTGAGAAACGAAATATTTCCCGCTTTTTAAAGATATAGAAATTAATCTTGTTTATATAATTATTTTGTACATCTTAATTTAAATTGCATATTCTGTTCAGAAGAATTGCTTAGACTACGTTTATATATGTAACGGAGGAACAAAACTAAAGATATTTAACTGGGTTACATGTTTTATGCTGAACTAATTAATTAACCAGCATCTGTGCTTCTTGTATTTAAATGGCAACCTTGTTCTTAATGTGATTCTGCTTTGAAAAAGTCCGCTGGCCGGACGAAACGCGTAAGCCAAGCCTCTCACTGCACGTGTGGAAATCTGAGGGTAAATTCGAAAGCTATATTGGAAACCTGGTTGGAGATGGAGACTTGCCTGCTTGCTGATTTACAGAAACTCCTGCTAGACGGGACTGCAGCGACTAACGGCTACCGCAGTATACACGGGGTGGCCTCCCGGTGCGGTCTTGGTTCTTCACAGCTACAGAGGACACAGCTTAACATCATATCGCCCAGGACTGGGTAATATTGCTGTAACCATGTGGATGCTTGTGGAGTATAACCTTTATTAACAGCCTCTTTTGCTGCTTACCCACTGTGAAGGGGTTTCAACTACTAAAAGGAAACACACTTACCTTATCACCTAAATATATAGGACCTTTCAATTTTGGTGCATATTGCAATTGAACAACCAGCTCCTATTATATTGAGGCTTCCTACTCAACCCTGGTACTATCTGAATATATACCCACCGTTGCGGATGAATGTTCATTTTAATGTCTAATTCTTATAATTAATGTGTTTAATTAAAATTGAATCTTTTTAGATACAAGGTTGCCATTTGTTTTTGTGTCATCAAAACCACCATAATAATTTTTCTTTTTTTGATTTATTATTGTGCTGTTTTTTATCTTTTTACTTGTCTTTACTTAGGGAGACCAGCAAAATCTCCCATACAGCTGCTTAACCCATTAAGCGCCATTTTTTTCTTTGTTTATTGCTTAATTTCCCCCAATAAAGCAGTTAATAAAATATTTTTATTTTTACATTTTATTATTTGAGTATCCATCCACTGGACTGTATTCACACTTAAGAGTGAGTTAGGTTTCTGAAAAGACCGTACTTAAGAAGCAGCTGCTTCTTTAATGTGAAGACGGTCCATTGGGCCTGATCCAGACCTTATGGATGCGTAAGAACGGCATATTTGCTGATCTGCGCATGTGCCGGGCAGATGTTGCCTGGCGTAATCCATGATTCAGGGTTCAGTTACGGACAAAGGGGCGTGCTGCGCCGTAACTACGTTTTAGTTACAGAAGGTAGGCAGGGGGAGGGAGGGTAATTAGGTAGTGAGGGCAGGGTTTAACAGATGTGTGAGTATAGTTACACACAGTTACGCCGGCTGAAGTTAGGGTAGCTTTCAGCCGGCATAACTGTGTGTAACTACGCTCACACAGGGGGAGTGCACCAGAGCTACGCTGGACATACTTACGGACAGCGGCCCAGCGTAGCTGTGGATCAGGCCATTGGGCACTTAAAAACGGGGGGGCAGGAGCTGGGGGATTAGGTGCGGATACATGTGTAGCCACATCTACGGATCACACACTTGTGTGTGAATCCGGCCCATCGGCCCTTTGTTTCCCTTTCAAAATATAAAACTTCTTGCAAAAATCATAAGCCTGCAATCCGATATTATAGGGTTACAATTTTTTTACCTTGTTTGATAGTAAATGTTAGTAAATGTTAGTTTGTTCAAAAGAATAAAGCATTGATGGCTATTTTTTAAAAGTGCAATATTCTAAATATTGAATAATAAAAGTATGATTTATTTATTTATTTATTTTTTTAAATCCATGTACCTGCTGTTTTGTGCCCCAAAAATTAAACTTAAATTAAACTAATGTTCAAATTTGCATATATTTAAACATAATTATCTTGACAAACCGTTATTGGTGGAAATAGCTATTCACAGGTAATGGAATTGGCTAAACTAGCTAGCACTCTAGCATGATATGTATTCCTTAATGGAAGGACCCTCCCACACAGCTTTTCTGCTCTGACACCCAGAACGCTAAATAATTCATTGCAAGTGAACTATAGTCATGAATTATAAAAGAACTTGTGGGTTATTGCTTTGTGTGAGAAGGCCTAGAATTATGTGGTGATGATGATATAATAAATGCAATAGTCTTCACAAAAAATCTCTTTATCTCAGTTTAAATGCATTTATATGTATATAACTTATAATACCTGTCTCCTATACACAGTGGAGGCAGCCATTTTGTGAGATGAATTAACATTGACAATAATAACACATTGCTTTATACCAGAGTGATGTCACTTATTAAATACAAATATTTTATTATCTTACAGGTTTGTGGATGAAATGGCAGTAACTAACAAAGAATTCAGATTGTTCTGAAAAATGCTGTGATGATGATCACTATGGGTGACCTTATAACTATCAGAAGAACATTGCATTTTTGTATTTTAAATATTTTCTAATAAAATAACAAATAATACATTTTTATTTTGCATAAAAAGATGCATTGTAATTAGGTACGAGTCTGGTTTTATACACCTGCTCAAAATAGCTCAGGGAACCAGGACGTGTTTAATTTAGCAAGTGCACTACAGCATCTTGCCAGGACTATGTGCTATGGGAATTTATCAAGGTGGGTAGTGCGTTGATGGCAGAAGAGAAATAAATACAAACCTATTATAATGTTAAGGAATTGTCAGTTAAAAGGGAATTACAATTTGCAATGGCGCACCACAGAGTGTCTTAGTTGCCCAGAAAAACCCTAACAAGGCATGCTTAAAAAAAACACGCTGTAGCACAGACGTGTCACTGCAAAGGGCTGTAGAGGCTGTCTAAAACTGTGGAAAAGGAGCATCAGAGAGCCTGCGGAACCCAGCGCTGAGACCCCGCCCCTCCCTGTCCATTTAGTTCTCAATCAATGAGATTACAGCACTGGCCAGGTCTTGGCATGCAAGCTCTGCCCGCTTTGTACAAGCCCGGCCCCCAACAGATCCGCACTTTAGTGAGAAAAGCCTTCAAAGTCTGTAGCATGACCCACATTCTAACAGAAGAGAAAAATAAGGTAAGAAAAAAGGTTACAGAGAAATGGGATATTGGGGATTGAAGAGGAGGAGGGGCATGAAGTGGGTACTAGAGAGAGAGAAAGAAACGGGCATGGAGTGGGGCTGCAGAGAAAAAAATGGCTATGCAGTGGGGGCTTAAGAGAGACGGGTATGAAGTGGGTGCTGTAGAAAATGAAATAGGGTCAAGGAGTGGGGGCTGCAGAGAAAAAACAGGGATCTGGGGTCTTTCTGCCATTTCATCCTGGAATTCCTCCCACCATCTCAAACTTAATCTTTCAAAAACAGAGCTATTAATATTTCTTCCTGCAAACAAAGCTACCCACCCGGTCTCTCTTTCTGTTGACAGCACTGAAAAATTCCCTACTCGTCAAATTCGTCTAGGTGTTACACTTGACTTTGAACTGTCCTTTGTGCCCCCAATACAATGTTTTTAAATTCTATTATATACACCTATAAAACATTTCCAGTATACAAAAATATCTCACACAAGACATTGCTAATACTCCCAATCATGCACTAATCTCCCGCATTGATTACTGCAATGCCCTTTTTATTGGAGTCCCACAATATAAAATTACCCTTCTACAGTCTATATTGCATGCTGCAGCAAGACTGATTTTCCTTGAAAAACATTCATCTGTCAGTCTCTACATTGGTTGTCTGTACATTACAGAATTAAATACAAAATCCTCTTGCTAACCTATAAAACCATTAACAAAACTGCACCTGCATGCATATCCTCACTTGTCTCAAGATATATCCCAGCTCGTTCTGAGATCATCACAAGATCTAAAACTCTCTACTACACTTCATAAATGTTCTGATTCCCAGTTACAGGACTTCTCCCGGGCTGCACCCACTCTCTGGAATAACCTTCCTCGCCTATTAAGACTATCCTCTACTCTCCGCTCCCTTAAAGCTCACCTCTTCAGACAAGCTTATCAAATTCTTCAGCCTTCTTAAGCATTATTTACCATATTAACAACCACTTTGCCTTTCTATTACATTATTAACACAAACCCGCACACTCTTTGTACTCTAAAATTCCCTCATCTGTGTTACTGGATTATACAGAACACTAAGCACTTTTACCAATACAACCTGGGTGATCCATTGTATGATATATAGCATTTTCTCTTATGTATCAAACCCACTGCCCTATAGTGTAAGCTTGTGAGCAGGGCCCTCCTACCAACCCAGTCTGTTTGTTATTACCCAGTCTTGTTTATACTGATTGTTAAGATTGTAAAGCGCTACATAATCTGCTGGTGCTATATTAAAACATGTTAATAAAATAAAATAATATACCTGGGGTATATTAGGAATGGTATACTGTATATGGTGTGCCATTCCCAAACCTTATAAACCATATATATTATACTTTGTGCCATTTCCAGACCCCTATTATATCCCACATGTATTGCAAACATTGGAAACTCCACTTTCAAAATCCTGTGTTTGCCACTGATTTGCATGTGCGTTTTTAATAGTTCATGTATAAATGAAAAATGATATAATGATGTAAGTTACAGTGGTTGGTCAGTGAATTAGGAGCGGTTACTATTTTCTTGTACAATTTTGATAAAATAATGGCAATATTTTATATAAACCCATTTTTTTTATTTACAGCTTATGTATGCATTAGCTTGGGCCACCCTTGGCTTAGATAATGACTTTTACTCAGCACAGCATGCTTTCCATGTGTTTCATAGCTAACTCCTTGATTCTATCATGATGCCAGAAACAATTCCTAATTTATTGTTCAACCACCACACTTATATAAAATAATACTTGCCAAAGCCAGCAGAGGGCATTCATCTCACATTTTATGTTCAGAAAGTTATTTGGGGCTGTCTTTCTATTTAATAAATAAAAATTTCACTGGAAAGCATTGGATCGACTCGGAATCGCACAGTGTATCCCCTCGGACTTCCAAAAGCATTTCCCATTAATCCCCAAGAGATTTACACATATGGGCAATTTCATGTTTCTCACTCTCACAGAGAGCCCCGAGAATATATATGACCATACAAATACTGAGCAAATAAGATAACTTCTTATCTGTGTGATAAAAGCTGAAGAATGCATTTATAAATATGTCTAGATCTAAAGCACAGATTAAGAAATCGACTTGAAATCTGAATTAACAATAAAATATGTATATAGCATGTGCCTTATCAACCATTATCTTTACATTACATAAAAAAAGGCTTCTGGGTTTTGTGTTTTTTTTAAACTTAACTGAAAAGTGCCATCCCTTTTCCTATATCCAGAGCTCCATAAGTAGTCAGCTATGCAAGGATAGCAGTAACATCAGTTCACAAAGCACACATCATTGACACTTAGGGCCCGATTCAGTTGTCCACAATTTTCACTAATTTACATCACGGATATTTATCTCGCACGTCAGAGGCGCATTTTAAATTCAGCAATTTTCCTTACCGTTATGGACAGGAATAGACGCACTTTGCGCTTATTCTCATCTTTGAATTCCCTTAGAGAAAAATTATGTCCTTGGGCCAGATCCAGAATTACTTCCATACCCTGCGCTCCACCTAAAATGGGGCTGCTCCTTAATGGATGGTCGTAGGCAAGTGCTTAACCTGGCCCTTACTGTGCGATTTAAATAGCTCCGCTTCTCCATCGTGTATACATGCTGTATGCATGGCAGGTCAACACTACCCACCTTTGGAAAGGCATACAGTGCATAATCCACAAGCGTTCATTGTGCGTTCCTATGTGTAACCGCCATGTGCACACATTTATAGAATGCAGGTACAGAGTACTTATGCATCCGGAATTTGTAAATTGGCTATTTTGCTCAATTTTGGATCCAGTTTATTGTCCTTTATGTGTAACTAATGCTGTTATTAGTCAGTATTCACTGAGCAACTAAAATCTCTCGAGCAACTCCCTATCTCACCTATGTCACAGCTATAAATAGGGCACTGTTTAGTGCAGTGGTTCTCAAACTTTTTCAGACTACATTTAGTGTCTCAATCTTAATTCAGGCACCATTAAGGCAATACTAAACAATTCATCTTTTATTTAGTTAGGTCCAACTTAATAGCAGGGAAGTTTAGAAGCTCATATACGGGGATCACTCATTAAACTTGCCTAACAAAATAAAAACATCCCTGGTGCTAGGGCTGTGTTAACTTGTCTTTTATATTTTTGTTGCTCTTCTTTCTTCTGGCTGTTGTCTGACTTCTCACATCCTTGTGGCACACTAACTTTCTGGGCAACATAACCTTAGCCTGTGAGCTGGGCCTGGAATTGGGGCTCCCCTGTAAGTGCTCCCCAGTGTGCCACAGTGCACACTTTAGGAACCTCAGGTTTAATGCATTTAGGTAATCATACGCATTTAGCCAGTACTAGTGCCAGTGTCATCTTCTATGCCACCATCTTAAACATATAGTGGCCTTTGTCCACCCACAAATGATACTGTGTTCTTAGTTGCATATGCATTTGTTGCCTGCATTAGGTTAAAAAGGTCAAATTACAGTCTATGTTTTTACCCCTGTTCCACCCATCTTGGCTTATGTAAATGTATTAGTCACATAGGACATTGATTTCCGATTCATGTGTAATCAGATCTGCGACAGCCGTATGGATTCTCTATTTCTGCAAAATTTATCCTTATGCTGACATTTCAAGCCATAAACCTAGGACTTAAAATAAAGTGTAATATGAAATAAATGGACTTACTGCAGTTTGGATTTGTATGCTATACATTTGTTGTTTACGTCTAGCATGAGAGACATAGGTCATTCTTGCTCCTTTACATAAATATGGCAGGCAACCCATGTTCAGTATATGCATGTTAAGCGATTGGATCCAAACTCTCTAGTTACGCTCGATTTCCGCTCCAAGGACCAGATCCAGATTCCCACATGCTTTCTGTACATATGGGAGTCTGTCCATCCGACAGAGGGAGGGGAGGGAATTCCACCTGTCACTGTCCACTCTCGTGCGGGCTTTATGGCAGCTTACGCTGCCATAAGTAAAGCGTGCGGATCAATGGTCTGTACGACCGCTGATCCACACGAGTATGAGATACCCCTCCCACACTGTACAATTAGCATGCATCCCCCCATGGAAGGGAAGCACAGCCCATTTCCTGGGAACTTTGTAGTATTGTAACACCAGATCTGGAGGGAGCATACACTTTGCGTGCATTAGTGGCCTGACGTACTCAAGTCAGGATCCGGTCCCATGTGAGTGGAAAATTATTGTAAATGGTGAATGCGTATGCATCTGCATGAGGCTTCTAGCAAGGCTGAAAGGCTTTCTGGTGACGGGGTGGACAGTGGTTGAAGGTGGATTATATGTAAGGGCATAGCTAAGCCCTTAATGTACAATTTACATGCTTTCCTCCTTCTATTATGAATACACGTGCTGGGGTGTGGGTCTTTTTCATGGCTCGTAAAGGCAAAGAAATTGATCCCTGGAATAACAAAGACGGAGCTCTGAATGGCAAGTCTAAATTTGACCCCAACCCTTTCCCTAACCCTCCCCTTCCATTACCTTAACCCAAAACCACCCCTTCCATTACCCTAATCCTAACCCTTCCCCGCAGAAAAACTCCCTTCCCTGTAGCCTTATTCTAAAACTCCCCCCACAGCCTGACCCTAACACTCCCTTCCCCACAGCCTAACCCTAAGGTCCTGAATCAATTACCTGTGATTCCCGATTGCAATGCTTTTTCTACGAATTTACACTGAATTCAAATCCGTGATTTTTACTTACCATAATGGACAGGAATAGGCGCACTTTCATGCTTTTCTCCGTCTTCACAGGCAATTGAATCAGGCCCTATGACTCTCATCCCCGCATCCTATCTTTAAGACTCTCCTCCCCGCAGCCTAACCCTAAGACTCCCAACCCCACAGCCTCACCTAACCCTAATCCCCCCCTTTCATTACCTTAACCCTCCCTTCCCTACAGCCTAACCTCTCCGGATTCCGGCCAGGGCGACTGGTCCCCAGCGATAGAAACAAAGGAAACAAAATGCTCCAGCAACACTGACATTAACCAGTAACAAATAAAACAAGGATGCGCTTTGGGTATATCGCAACATGTATTAATAAACACAGAAATCTAAAACACACAGATTGCACAGCACATAGCTATTATAACAATTAATATGACTGATATATAGTAACAGTTACAATTGGATATCACCTTCAGAAGACTCCAAATATAGTTTTATTTAATTTGTTTTTAGTATAGTAATAACCTGGTGTTCTCCATAAGAGTATGGTTGCTATTGTTAGTATGGATCTCAGAGAATATTGTCCACGATAATACCTACTTTAGGATATTTACAGAGTCCATATGTACAAGGGTCCCCATTGTTATAATAGCTATGTGCTGTGCAATCTGTGTATTTTAGATTTCTGTGTTTATTAATACATGTGCATTTTGATATTATTCATTGATTTAATAAAAGCGTTTGGATATACAAAAAGCTCATCCCTTGTATTATTTCTTTTTGTTTTAAGGGGAGTGGTATTAGTGCTATTAGAAATGTCATTGTGAACACCGCTGTAGTATATAGTCCCTTACTAGAAGCTGGAATCATATCTGAAGACACAGGGGAAGATCCAGAACTAAGTAAGTTAGCCGGAGACGTAAAAACACAATTTTGTATGTACTGCGCATGCGCATGGCAGATATTACGCCACCTAACCCTGAACGTACGTACCAGCCTTGTATCAACAGCGTAACTACGAACGAAGGGGCGTGCCAGGCATACAACACCCGTAATTACGCTTCGGAGGCGTGGTGAGGCATTTAAATCATACAGTATGGGCATGCTTAGACACCTAAGTACGTGAAGGCTTTACGTACATCTGTAGTTACGCTTTGAAAAGTTAAGGTAGGGTTTGGCAAGTGTAAAACGGCCAAAGTATGTACGAGCGAGGGGAGCGACTAGGGGAGTGCATAGAAAATACGCTAGCGTAAATACGCAACACGATGAAACGTAATTAGAACGTAGGTCTGGATCTGGCCCGTATTCTTCAGATATATTGTATAAAATTTAACTAGTAACATACTATACTATTCTATCTGTAAAATAAAATGTAGAAATGTCAGTTACATATACTTGCAAATATTTGATAAGCCACCAACCACTGGCAAGGCCCTTTGTGCAATGGTGGATATAACTCTAAAAGTGAGAGTCCCTATATTGGGTCATATAGCAAGAGACACTTGAAAAGAGGGCACAGGCACTTCTGGCTTGACAGCTGGTGCAGGCACATCTTGCTGGACATCAGGCACCTCTCGCTGGGCAGCAGGACTGGACAACCCACTTGGTGTTGCAGGACTGGACATATAATTCATGGTTTGTGAGTACTTGGGCTTACGTAATGGCAGCAGTTTCCCAGGGAGTTCTACCATTGCAGCCTCAGGGTTGTAGTGAATTTAAAATCCCATGGACTTGGGGAAATGTCGTTATCTGTAAATTGTGTTATATGTGAATTGTGTTAGGTGTCAATTGTGTTAAAGTCCTGTGTCTGTAGGAAATATTTCCTGACTGTAAATAATTGAATGTTATATTTGAGACGGAGCAGCACCGTTTGGAGCTGGGAGAGGGTGTTCCCCCCTCCCAGCATGTGTGCTAAAACCTGTATAAAAACTGAGCTGTGTCTGTATGAAAAATGTATTTCAACTGAGGTTTCCAACTGAGGTATTTTATCGGAAGTCTGTACATATCAGGGTACATAACAACACTGGTCCAGAGGTTCTTATCAGGACCCACTGAAGAGCTAATAAACTATCTATTTGCTTCAAGCATTGCATCGGCTGTATTCCTGTGACCTACAGATTAGCTGATCTCTAATCTGCTTCTCTGCTGATCTGAAGAGAGCCCAGTGTCCTGTCTTCTCTGCCAAGCTACCCAGCAACCTGAACCAAAGCAAGTGGTTCAGGGGGACAACATCCATACCAGGGGCGTGCAGCAGCCATTCCAGTGGATACCCGGAAGAAAGCAGTTCTAGGTGCCAGTGGTAGGAGCCTAGTGGTGGCAGTGAAAACCCCTCCTACAGCGCAGTGGGAGGAGCCAGTGACAGTCTGTTACTGGCTGTAAGAAGGAACCCCTATACCCACGGTGTAGGAGCCATATTGGGATAAGTTGTATCCCGTAGCAGGATAACGGTCGGCAGCACTGGTTACAGACTGGTGACAGCAGTAGGATCCGTGGAACGTGTCACATTTTCTGGCGGCAGCAGTGAGGATCCGTGTGTCCTGTCACAGGTACAATATATGATTATCAGACAACATTTACTAACTAATCCATGGGTAACAGTGAATAGACCTTGGTGCCTGTCAGGGGCTGATGGCAACTTTTAGATGCGTTGCAAATACAAGAAAGTGGCCCTCAGATGTTCAACTCAAGCCCCCTTTACACACATACAAATAGATAGCAAAAATTAACAGAAATAAGTTATATTTTACCCCTCCTGTGCCATCTCTCCATATGCTTGCTGACAGCCATTCTCTGCGGGCTTCTAGCTGGAAGGCAGATAGAGAATGCTGCCTAGGTGCTCTGATTGTATGTAATCCACGATTAGATGGCCAAGGAACATCTTTCTTTGCCTCCCTCCCTCCCAGCTGGCAGCCCTATACATGGCGTGTGAGACCCCAAGAAGCTCAGGTGCTTCCCATCTCAGCCCACTCCTGGTGTGGTAATATAGAGTAATATAGAGATATATCTCATGTTACTAACAGCACACACTGTTATAACTAGGTAGAAACAAGAGACTAGACTGCCGAAAAATCCTATAAAGCTACACTCAAGCAGCATACAAATTGCAGCTTTCATAATAAGGTCACCGTTGTTGACTAGAATGATGTTGAGTAATCTAATTACACCTGCCTTCTACATGTGCAATAAGGATCACAGTTTATAAATAAACTCTTACAATGCATTGTGTTTATCACTTAAAAACAAAGATGTAATTGAAACCGTTCCCTGACGTATTTTCAAACAGTCTCAACTGCACTGACGTCGTTAAAGTTTCACTCAGTATTTTATATGTATAAAACAATCTCCCGAGGCTTTAATATATTTTATCATTTTATTTACATAGCATGTTTACATAAGTATCCATACCACAATAGTGTATATAGGGTAGCAGCGCTCTATAAACAACACCCTTTCTTTGTCATGATAATGCGAAGAAAACACAAAAGCAACTGGACAATGTCCACAAACGCAACGCAGTATATCCAGTACATAACCTGTAGAATGACCAGAAATACTTTCATTTAATAGTTTCAGGGAATCACCTTATCCCCTGGCATACCAAACAATTCTCACTCAATTATATTTGATATGTCCAATATATGTAATGCTTTAAAGAAATCTTGTGGAAAAGAAAACCAGATTATAAGTCACTTTATAATTTCAGACTTATAAAATCGTGTTTGGATGTGCTGCAGTCTATAGGTCACACCTGGTAATGCTCCAGGATGTAGATCAATTCTGTTACTCACAGTTCGATGCCGAGATTGCAAATATGTTCTTAATACCGTAAAGGGGATGTTAAAGTGAATATGTGATTGTGTTCCAAATCACGCGGCCTCCAATAGGTCTTCTCCTGTTACGCTTCTCCTTAGCGCCCGTTCTAGAGGATGTGCTGGTCTCCTGACCCCTTAGTATCTCTGCGACATATAGCATGCAATACAAAAGAGACAGTAGATGCCGATCTATGGTGCGGGTATCAATTTTATTACAGTTCAAAATAAAAACACAGATACATGGTACTCACAAGGAAAATGGAAGACATATGAACAATATGTCTCCAACAATTGCTTCTGTTATCTCTCTGGCCACACTAGAAACTCTTTTGGTCTGCTCCACTGGTACTTTTCATAGGATAGCCATGTGTAACTAACCAACGCGTTTCGATCCAATTAGATCTTTCTCAAGGCTTACTATTGGCCCTGCCTCAGGGTCTATATAAAGGTTTGGTGCTCCTCCTACACCCTCAGCTCTGACATGTTCAATTAAATAGCATAATTGGAACTAAGCTGCCATACCTGTGCCTAATAGTGCTTATATAGCCTTTATCATATATATGTTTGAACACAGGGATACGAGAATGCTTTCACCGGGAGAAACATACTTAAAAATCATAATAATTTAGAATCTAGTATGAAGAAACTTTAAAAACTTCAAATTAAGGAAAATAATGTCTGGTGGGAAATCCATACTCTGGAAAAATATGAGAAAACACCAGCATTCTACCATACAAATGACAAATTCATGGAAGAATGAAATGGGATTTTAAAGACATACTCCCGTTCTCTCATTGAATTAATCTTGAGAAAAAAAGTGTTAATTTAAAAGCAATGGAAAATGATAGAGAAAAATTAAAAACGAAATCTTACCGAAGACAGAGACACAAGAATATAAAGTGAAAGAAAAAGGATCTCACAACAAGGCCCACAGAAATGGGAGTTGGTCCACGTAGGGAACGGCCCTATTTTGATAGTTCCAAACTGGCTGCTATATCAATTGCTTATGCCTCGATCAGCCTAACCCTAAATACCCCTCCCCCGCAGCCTAACCCTAAGTCCCCGGAGAGGGTTACTCACCTCTCCGGTGGTTTGGTTCGGCGGCGGCGCTGTTTTCCGAAAAATGAATGGATGAGTATGCAAATCGCACAGTCACCCATTCATAGAAAAAAAAAAATCTGTGGTGTTACTCGAAATAGGGACTACCAATAAGACACTTTCAGCTGTCCCTATTTCGCAATGTGTAACATTGCAGCGAGCGGGGACTCGCAACGCACAGAAATGATAAACAAAGAGGAATTGAGCTGCACTGGTGTAATACAATGAAATATAAGGAGGGATTATTACCATATAGATTTTATAAATTGCAAACACATACAAACACTTTCTACAAGGGAAAGCAAAGATCAATCTTTAAACAGGTGCACTACGCAAATATAACCAAGTGGACTTGCTTAATCATTAAAGATACAGGACCAGATTCACAACCCTGTAATTTTTCACATATGTGCCTAATTTTCCGATTCTAGCTACTATGCATGCGTAGTAACTATTTTACGCAATCTACATAGCGTTTGGGTCTTTAAAACTGCATGTACGCAGTCTACGTAACAAAACACTAAGTAGATTGCGTAAAATAGTTACTTCGCATGCATAGTAGCTAGAATAGTAAATTAGGCACGTATGTGAGAAATTACGGGGATGTGAATCCAGTCCAAACTTTATTGAATACGTTAAAATAGATCATGATTAAAAAAGCACCCTCCAGCCAATATATATATATATATATATGAAAGTTATGCTAAACAGGGGAGTGATCCCTGGAAGCACATTGCTAAGCACACCCACAAATGCACTTTATAATACAGAGTATAGATTATGATGTATACTCATGTAGAAACAACAAATCCAAAGGCACCAATTAGTATCACAGCAGAGGATCATGGCATAGAGTTGGTTCAAACATATCAATAATGGTCACCATAAATCTGAGTAAAATGAACAGGCAGAGAGCTGGACCAAAATAGAAAGTAAAAAAGGGGAGTATTGATACTCATCCATATGAAGGATCCGTTCTCATGTACAAAAAGGCATCATAAGTCCACAGATAGGTTGGCCATATTGGTCCCCAACAGCCGTTTCGGTGCTGCTAGAGCACCTTCGTCAAGGGGTATTTGCCAGAGTGAATCAAATCATATGCCTCAGATGTTTAAATAAACCCACAAAACACACACACCTGTGAAAAGCTGCACATCGCCGATAACAGGAACCGGAAGTGACAACACAACCTCCGGTTGCTAGGCGCTAGACTCACCAAGCATACCAAACAGTAAATCCTGAAAA
>WWET01002200.1:85973-107502 GCA_011038615.1 Limnodynastes dumerilii
CTCCACACACACACACACACATAAAACAGTGCAACCCATATATATATATATATATATATGCACACACACATACACACACACACACACAAAGTGAAGATTGCTCAAATCAATTTATAAGGTAATATGGAGCAGGTGCTGTAAGGTATGGGGATTATCATATATCTGCAGATGTATGGAACTAATTCTCTGACTTATTTTAAAGATAAAAAGTTATGGTTAGTTTCTGGGTAATTGCAAGAGTGCTGGGGCTTTCTATTTGTGTTTGTGTAAACTCCCATTTCCTTACAAGAACCTGCTGAATATTACCTTATATATTGATTTGAGCAACCTCCATTTTGTGTGTTTGTTTTAAAGCGTGTCTGGGATAGCAGCTGACAGGGGGCGCTGTTTCAGAATGGCTGTTTTAGAGATTTGGGGACCTCTGCCAGGGGTGAGCTCTCAACTTTAAATTTATCTTAACTTTGGGTCATATATCACGGATTTTTAAGTTAGGACCACCAAACAGAGAAGCCTTGTAAGTGGCTTATCATATATCTGCAGATGTATGTAACTAATTCTCTGACTTTTATTTTAAAGTTAGAAAGTTATTATTTGTTGCTGGGTATATTAATATATACACACATTTCTCTTTCACATTTATTTGCAAAAACTCCAACCCTTTCTGTAGCCTCCACCTGTTGTACATAATTGAGCTGATCCAGACATGGAAAAAAAGCAGCTAATATGCACTATAAAAAATCCATGCTGAAATGCATGCAGTGGAAAAACGTTTAATATATGTAGACAGAATGAGTTCAGAGGTGATGTTCTGTAGCTCATCTCTAAATTACAGTTAATGGAAGTTAGAGTTAAAGCTGGTCAGTATTTGTGTACAATAAACAAAACAGTTGAACAGTTACTCTTTACTCTTGATCAGGCCCAACGTGTATGTCTGAATACAGAATGATGACCTGGATAATGTAACATGGGCCATTTCCACTGGCCAGAAAATCTCTGATAGTCTTTCTCTGAAAAGAGAGAGAGAGGGGAGAGAGAGGGGGGAGAGAGGGGAGAGAGAGGAGAGAGGAGAGTGGAGTTTGTGTGTTCTACCTGTGTCTGCCTGGGTTTTTCCCCACATTTCACAAACATTCTGGTAGGTAAATTTGCTGCTGACTAAAATTAACCCTAGTGTGTTTGTTAGGGAATTTATACTATAAGCTCCAATGGTAAATGATTGTTTCAAAACATAAAGCGCTACCTAATATGATGAGAGAGAGAGAGAGAGAGAGAGAGAGAGCAAACCTATAGGAATTCTGCTATTCATGTTACAGAGACAGAGAGAATAGATCAGGGTTATGTATGTAATACTTTTATATAAAAGTATAAAAGATCAAGAGGATAGACAAAGGTTTGCTGATCAGATAAAGTATACAATATCAAGATTATAGTGGTTAAACCTGGTTTTACAAACAAAAAAAAGGGAGCGCTTGCTTGGCTCGTTGTTCATTGTATTGTGTATATAAACTGCTATTGGTTGAAGTCTCTTTGATGAAACCTGTAGAGCTTAAGTTCTCAAGCATTGTTGATCCAACCATAAGAACCAATACAGCAGCGGATGTTACCCTGAAACGCCTGAGTAATCTGGAACACAAATTCGGTAAGAATATTTCTAAACCAATGGTGAACTCCTATTAAAACATTTTTAATGCACTTTCAAACACTCCCTGTTTTTGTATTTCTGTTGACATAGAAGGAATAGAACTAAGCTAATAGAACAGTGCCTGTGACAGCGGGCCTCCCCCGGATATGGTGCCATCTTCAACGCTTATTGGAATATACTGAACTATTGACTGTATACCAATGTATTTATTATAAAATATACAGGGCTATGAATTTAAGTTTGATATATCAGCGTCCCCTATTTTTATTATTATTATTAGATATCTCACCACTTCCCATTGACTGATTAAGCTTCATCCTCAGTATTACAGGTTAAACTTGATCTTTGGTAACCTTGCTTCACCAGCAATATTAATGTCACTGTCTTTCATGGAAAATTGTCAAACAAATCTGCAATGATGGCAGATCTATACAGAGTTCTCTTCTATTAAAAGGAACAGATAAAAAAAATAGAATTACCTATCTGTGTTTCTAGTCTTCCTTTACTGACCTTACTGTGCTGAAAGGTTCATGCATGGCATAAAACTATATATATATATATATATATATATATATATTACCTGGCCATGTAAGTTTAACTCTTTCTTATTTTTTCTTTTGCCCACTGGAGTACTCAGTGGTGTTCCTTGATCATATGAACAAGGAACACCATTGGTGATTCAAGTGGGCAAAATATAAATTATATGTGTGTGTGTGTGTTAGGGCGATACCACCATACCACCAACAGGGATGTGGATTCTAACTACTAGCGTTCTTCACTAGAGCCCCTGATAGTGGGGATAGTCTGGGCTGCTTGGCCATTGCAGGTTGCAACCCCTAGCGGTAGTTATCTTATAGGCAGGCAGGAAGGCCAACTGCAGGAACTAGAGACACAGGTAAGGAAAGAATACAAGTAAGTATGAAGTAGCTGATATACACTGCCAGGGCAGGCAATGACATATGAAGTGTACAAGCGTTGTGCATGATTTGTAAATACCAATTCCTTTATTTTAATGCGATAATTACTTCAAAATGATGTGAAAAGGGCTTTATAAATAGAGCATAAATCATGATTAACCATGAGTCTAAGGTTGTTTTAAAGCTGTAGCCTGGTCATTTTGAGACAAGTGTAGATATAGTGAACAATAAAATGAAGATGAAATTTAGATTGGAGGCGGTTTAGTGGTTAAATGCAGAAAGTATTGCATTGTAGAGAAACTGGTATTACTAGATCATCTGTCTAAATAGTAACATGATTCCTCACTAGCTGTTCTCTATACAACAGCTCCAGTTATATCAGCTGATGCTCCTTTAAAATACAAGTTCCACCTACAGATACTAAGAATGTTTAAGCTTTACTGTATAGTTTTTTTCCTATATGTAATGCTCTGGGCAGGTGTACAAGAGCTGTAGCACACTATACATCGAGCTACAGCAGTATACACACTACACACTGTAAGGATTCAGTACATGCTCTTTGGGGTAATAACAGTGTGGGTCTGTGGAGTAGAGAGGATTGAAACTATACATACAAAACAAATGTAAAAGTATAAATATATATATATATATATATATATATAGAACTTTAAAACATCTAGAAAACTGTTAGAACATTATGCATAATTGAAATCAACTATCCCGGAACTCTTAACTAATAACACCTGCAATGAAGATGCCTGTATAATAACTATTGTCTTGATATTAACTACACCGATGAAAAGATGGAACAGAGCTTAAAACACTAATTTAGTTTATATATACAATGCACTAAAAGTTCTTTAAAAATAAAAAAAAATTAAAATAAACCAACATTTTTGAATTTCTCCAATAAAGCATATAGATAGACAAGGGTCTTCCCATAACTTAGGATATCCCTTATCTGGAAAATATGGCACATAGTGTTAAAAGTCTAATTCATATGGCTGTGTGAGAAAGGATGTACATTGTTTAAAAATAAACTAAAACTATTAACCAAGGATGTCTACATCAGGTATATTATTTAACACCAGTGGATGAAAATTCCTATAGCCAGCTAAAAAGTTTAGTGTGTGAGCACTGAAGTCACCTCCTCCAGTCAAAGATCTAGATTGTAGCCACTATGGAAACTATATTATATATAGAAGTTATTTATTGTATTTAGAAGCCATCCCCGTGAGAAAACCAATTCAACAAGGCAATCCTGACTTCCTTTTTCAACCACTGCACAAAACACAGGATTAATCATCATCACACAGCAGCATTAAATAATACTCACTGGTTAACTAATAAACACATTTCAGATAGGAACTTCTAAAAATATATACCGGTATATTATTTCACCCATATTGGATCAACCTGTATCTTGTCGTAGTTTCATGTTAAATAAGGCTTGCAAGACATTGCTACATGATTCATAGCTTGACCACCTAGATGAATAGGAGTGTTTTGTTACCTCAGTAAACCCTACTACTCCCTTTACTGGCCTCCTTACAGAGAGACTTAAAAAGGGAAATAGTTTTGGACTCTACAGAGGAAAATCCATACAGTAAGAGGAAACCTGTTCTTTCTTTAGGGGGGACACAACATATGAGATGCACCTTTTAGTCAATGTTAAACAAAAAGTTCAAAGAATATTGAGACATTCAGAATTAAGAGCAAATACCAAAAAAGAGCAAATATGCTCAGAAATGTAACATTTTCCTCCCTCTGTAGTGCATCATGGTTTTACCGAGGTGTAAATGTGCTCAATTAAAGGCTTTTGCTCTGAATCAGAGGCGCTGTGTGTTTTTCATATGCATTTACAGTGCGTTGTCACATAACAGACATTCTAGTGTACAAATTTAATCCAACGTGTAAAAGCATATTAACCAAACCAGTCAGTTTGCAATGGGTTGCAAACAAATGCGAAATTTTCTGACTAAAATAGACTCGGTGAAGTGGGCCAAGCTTTGTTCAACATAACACATAGCAGTTTAGCTTGCATTAAAAACACAGAGCCAGTGGGTACAAAGACTGCTGAAAGTGTTGCTAAATGAAGCAACATTAAGCTCATTAGAAATGACATTGGCATTATCAGCATAATGACAGAAAGGCAGGATGCAGAAGAGAAATATGGGATGTGGAGATACGGTGCAGAAAGCACGAGTAGTAGCTGGGAGACTGGTATGAATTACAGAGTTGTACAAGGCACTTCACTCTCTTTCCCAGAAAGATGCTGGCTGCAGGGAAATCCTTCATTTGAGGATCGTTACACAATATACAGTTTACTTATGTGTAATGGCAAGAGAGAACATAGACAATCAACTTCATTCACTACCTAGCCATGTCTGCAAAGAAAAAAGAATCAATTAGTCCTGTGGTCGAACTTTGCAACAGACATTAGATACCTAAGGCTCCCCTGGCATGGATGTACTGGGACTTACAGCTCAACAACAGCCAAAGAGCCGCATATAGCCAAAACCTTCATATATGAAAGACATAGATTTCCTTTCCCAATCTCTATATTGTGTATGTGCTGGAACTGTAGTTATTAGAAAATTAGAGGTTTCAACATTTACAAAATATTAAATAAATATATACTTTATGGAGGTTTGACTTACTGCCTCGTCGCATCCAAAAAATACTTTTAGTGTTGTTTGAGTATATTTGACTAAACTGTGAAAAATTCATGGTAGTGCCAACACAAGCAGCCCCAGTGTTTTCTTCCCCCTTCTTTGGCACCAGACATGGAATTGCACACCCCATAAAATATTCCATTCTAACTATTTACTTAAAGGTGTCTGATTTAGGCCCTTTGTCTGGGGATCAATATTGTCTATGCCTGAGACTATACCTTCAGAATACCTGCATAGAATCCTTGATCCCTGCTTTAAATGTCATCTAACAGGTAGAAGGACCCAAGGTTATAAGTTAATACCTATACACATTTGAGGCACAACAATAATTCTTGAGTTGTATATTGTCTTCTGTCTTTGCAGTTATCATTATACGAGATTCCATATTTTCTTGTAATCACTTGGCTCTATTTTTTGGAACTTGTGAGCTTGTGATGGTTTTGCATTTTGTTTTGCAATTGAAGAGGTTAGGTTTACACCATAGCTGTGTACAATATGAAAGTTCACGTTAAGCGGATCTCTCCACTAGGACTACCATGGGATTAAGCATCTGATGGTTACAGAACACGAACAGTGCATCAGTTCTACAATTTAAGGATTAAGGCGCCGGATTTCCTTGCAGCCCGATGATTTGTAGGCCAGCTAGTACCTAATACATTAAGTGCTGCCCCCAAATGAATGACGTGTTTATCTCGTCTCCATGCCTGTAATCCGCAGGCTGGATGTAAATTTTGGCAAATGACACAAAGTTTGCGACAGCTTCACAGTGAAAAAAAATGACAAAAACAAGTGCGTTGAGTGCGGACACGCAAGCACGTTGTTGTTCTCATCCCTCTGCTTAAGTATCTCAACAGAATTCGAGGCAGTTTAGGGATGACGTCAAAAAAGGCAGAGAGTTCTGATGTCTGTATTCAGAATGTGGTTCCTCATGCAACTCTCCCTCATGTCAGGGAATATTAGGGAGTCTGTGGAAAACACTTCCTACTCAGAACAGAGAAGAAACATGTAGTAATGTGGAACCGCCTGAGAGGTCCAGGTAAGAATATCACCAGCTCCTGTTTGTCAGTCTCCATTACCTGGAGACGAGGAAGTGTAGAACGCGAGAGCACAGTGGGACATGGAATGGAAGGAAAGAACTCGGCTGTAGACATGTTGTTGCCCTTTATGTGTCCCCTGCAAGTGGTACAGGAGATCCTATGGAAAAAACCATCATAATCCCACCTGCTGCTGGAGACACGTCACTTGCTCGCAAGAAAGAATAAAAACATACAGCGCATAAAAACATACAAGGCAATGTCCTCGCTCCCTGGCTGTGGCCTGTACTTCTGGCTCTTTGGTCAGTTTATAGAGAAGCTTCCGTTTTGTTTCCTCTTCAACAAGTATACCGTAAAATGCTGCTTATCTTTGCTTTGTTTTACCCAATACAATAAAAAAATAAGGAAGATAAAAGAAAGTAGCATGATGTCTCTTTAACAATAAATAACTTGTAAGTACCGCCTGTGAGCATAGTTTTCCTTAAGTGCCAGGGTGAAAGCTGCTTCTCTCGGCTCTCATGATACAAGGTCTCCTGGGCAGGGCAGCACGGATAGTGAGCAGAGCACCATACAAACACGCCCCTGCCAAGCTCTCCATCTCACATTCGAGGCTTTGGCACCACAGAGCCCCCTTGCACCTGCACTGCTGCAGATGATGTAGGTAGCTTCCTTATTGTTCTGGATACTCTGGATAGGGGTCAGTATGAGGCTTCTTGTTCCTCCCTCCCCTGAAAGCAGAGAGATTCCTGCTAACTGCTGGCTGGACCATCATTGAGGAAGTAGGTGGTCATTTCACCTTTCCCTTTGACCTTGACAACACCACGACACTCCAACTGATACCCTTTGTCTGCAAGTACCTGGTGCAAATCCGTTGTAACCTGAGAGAAAAGAAAGATTTGTATGCTAAACATATATTTAAAGAGATTAAAAACAAAAAAAATGGGTAGTTAGCGGTAAATGAAAAAACACTCTTTTCTGCTTAACAGCTTTAGTTAACCAATACTTACTTACAAGTGTTCCATGAAGTATGAGCAATGATGAAAACTGCCTTTTATTCTGTATTATTTGATTACCTGTAATTATTTAGAATCCCTGCTGAGAATTGTGAGTAAAGTCACTTAAGCTGGATACACTCTACGGGCTGGATCCAGACTTAATTAAGTGCTTGAAATTACGGTAGTTACTCCTGGGCTAAACCATGTTGATGGCAAGGGCAATCAAGTTAATTGTATTCTTTGCATGCAGGGATATATCTTTGAATTGCTTACTGCACACAGATACTGACCAGCTTTACCACTGTTATTTAGACTTGTAATAGGAATCATCACTTCCCAACTCTAATACTGTTTGCAACAGATGAAATAGAACTCCTACAGCAATCAATATGGTTTAGCCCAGGAGTAACTAATTTCCAGCACTTACTTAAGTCTGGATCCAGCCCTACAAGTTTTTCTCATGGTTATTGGTTCAATTACATTAAAAAGTAGTGTTTGAAAAGATATCTGATTATTTAAAACAATGTCACAACATTGTTCCACTGTGAGAAAAACGTGTACTGTAGATGTTACAATTATTGTTACTTTAAAAAATAAAAAGAAGAAGACTGGACAATCTAAACATTCCTAATCACTTTCTAATCTGTTTTAATCTATTTGGTCAACCTTAAGGTAAATTGTGCAATACTGACAATGTCCCATCAAGCTGACTGGGCAAATTACTGTGTATGGCTAGCTTCACAGTTTTAGCAAATGGAAAGAATACCCCCATGATTCTGAAAGTGTAAATATTGATATATACAGATCAAGTTTAGGCTACAGAAAGATTCCAATAAAAACATATAGGCAGAAATCACCTGTATGCGGTCTGGTACTCCAGTGCTGTCCATTCGACTTGCTACATTCACAGTGTTTCCCCAAATATCGTACTGGGGTTTACGAGCTCCAATAACACCAGCCACCACAGGCCCGATATTTAGCCCTGTAATATACACATGCAAAAAAACAACTCATGTAACAGTAAGATAAGAAGTCCCACTAGCACTTCCCAAACTAAATTATGTGTCCACATATGGGTCTAGAGCCAGGTGGATCTAGCCTTCTGTACTGGTGAGGGGAGGACGCTCACCTCACTTGAACAGACATGCTGTCTGAGGACCCTACCTTAAAACTTCTGCATTGCCATCACTTAAAATGGGGAAGTCTGGATAGAATAGAGGGTGCTTAGCACACCCGCACTGTACTATCTACATACTCATCCACCCCCCACATAGCGGAAACGCTTTCCATCTCCTGTTGTCTGGAATATTCCCAGGACAGAATGCTGGGAATGCATTGCTGTTAACAAAAATACTCCTTTTGCATCAATATTTGTAAACCTGGATATGTACTGCATTGTTATCATTCCGATCAGCTGACAAATGGCAGATATACAGGATTGTGGCACAGTATATGGCCAGGACCGATTTATCAGTATACGGATTATCCTTACCACCCAAGCAGAATTATCCTTATCACGCGACTATCACTGGTTTATTTCTTCACTTAGACTGAAGGAACAAACCACTGATAGTCAGGTGGTAAGGATAATTCTGCAGATTATAGTGTAAAGACTTAATTGTCTTCCAACAAAGACAATTTTTTTTAGCGTGTGATCAATATTAACATTTATTTCCAATTATGCAATAAGAATTTAGTAAGATAAGATAAAATCAATAATGATAATAAGAACTGACATTTATCGAGAATGTTATCTGTCTTTAAGGTCCGGATGCACAGTTACGTAGTTTTTGTCTTACGTGCGTTGTTTTAAGTATTGAGCTACTACGCATGTGTAGTAGCTATTTACACTATCTACGTACCATTTCTCTAAAGACCGCGCTTACGCAATCTATGTACAGAAATGGTACGTAGATAGCGTAAATAAGATACTACACATACGTAGTAGCTCAATTCTTAAAACAACGTCCGTAAGACGAAAACTACATAACTGTGAATCCGGACCTATAGCATTTAAAAAAAAAAAGCAAAACTTGACGTTTCTGGGGTGGCGCGTCCTGGTCTGAAGACATTTAGAAGTACCATAAAAACCAGGACCACTGTGATCCCTAAGTGTCAGCTGAGCTTTGCAAGGGGTCTTTCTGTACTATGAGAAATAAACAATTGGGAATGAATGAATGACACTAACCAATCTTCATTTGAAAGTTATTGAAGGAGTGCTCATTTATATACTTCATCTGCTCCATCAGTTTCATCGCGTAATCGGCCAAGGCAGTAATGTGTGACTTCCCCTCTTTGTCGTAGGTTGTATCATTCAGGCCTGAAGCTGCCATGTAAGTGCTACCGATGGTTTTGATTTTCTCTAACTGACGGAATTTGTCTTCACCAATGATCTGTTGAAAAAAGGTAACTAATTAGCAGCTATGAAAGTTGCAAGTCTGGACATGAAAATCAGGCTTAGTAAATAAGGTAATGACAGTCACCTACTGACTTCAAGGATGATATCAGACTGTTATCAACCGCTTAATTCTATAGAAATGGATACTTTTATAAAAATGATGTAGAAAATTCTGGTTATATATAGATGAAAATACTCTACTTGAATGTAAGAGGACTCGTTAGGCAGTATTCTGGACAATATTTTTTGTTTTTGTCTCATGACAAATACCTGAAAGTCAACTCAAAATGCCATACAGTGTAAAATTCCTCTACATGCCATACAGTGTGAAATTCCTCTACATGCCATACAGTGTGAAATTCCTCTACATGCCATACAGTGTGAAATTCCTCTACATGCCATACAGTGTGAAATTCCTCTACATGCCATACAGTGTGAAATTCCTCTACATGCCATACAGTGTGAAATTCCTCTACATGCCATACAGTGTGAAACTCCTCTACATGCCATACAGTGTGAAACTCCTCTACATGCCATACAGTGTGAAACTCCTCTACATGCCATACAGTGTGAAATTCCTCTACATGCCATACAGTGTGAGATGACAGCACATGCCATACAGTGTGAAACTCCTCCTTTCCGTACGTGCGACAGAGAGAGGGGAGTGCACACCCCCTGTCACTCCCATTTCGCTTACGCTTCCATAAGACTGCCTTAAGTCCACCGTGCGGATCAGCGTTCCATATAACGGCTGATCCGCACAAGTGTGGGAGCCCCCTCCCACACTGTACAATTACCATGCTTCCCCCGCCCACTTTAGCGCACAAATGGGCTCGTATGGAACTTGCTACGCTAATATTACCATCATAACACTAGCATAACATCTGGAGGGCACATACGCACCTTGCATGCGTAAGTGCCCTGATGTCATCAGGTCTGGATCTGGCTCTATGTGCGCTTTTGTGAGTCTAGGATCGTATTCCTTCAGCAGTCCTTCATTAGGTATGTCTACAGTAGCTGACAGTACCGCCAGGCAGTCAGTTTCCACATAACAATCATGTAAGGTAGCCATAGGCTTAACCATACCTGACTGCAGTATGAGGGGAGTAGGTGAAACAATTATTCAAGTTTGTTCTTTTTACCCAATATTTTTGTGCTGGGAATCACATTTTTTTTTATTATTTATGGTGTGGCTGCTTTATATAGAATACAAGGTTTTGAACTAAACTATATTTACTGGTAAAATAGAAAACACTCTTCTGTACAATACTAGTTTAAATGTATTCAATAGCAGGTGAGGTATTGTAGTATGAAAACAAAGACACAAAGTAAAGCATAGGAATATCTAAATGCCAGAGCTTGTTTCCCCACATACTTCTCTGCATGCATGTTTAGCTAGCTAGCTGTGGGCTGCTTTAACTACATTCAAATGCCCATATTATCTGGCTAATGAAGAAAGCCAAAGGGCTTTTTGATCAAATGTGAATTTTGGTTTGATTTAGGGAAAAACAATTAAACATTTTACTCTGACTGTTTTAAGCTTAGGGAACATCTAAATCAAAGATAAATTCATCACACAATAACAAACACTGTCTGATATTGTATCATATGCCTCTGATACTGTATCATATGCCTCTGATATTGTATCATATGCCTCTGAGAAGAATTTCAATTAAATTAAATATTATAAGAATAATGAACATGTGCCTGTAAATCTAGACTGATATCTGTAATACATGAAACGGTAACAAAACCTTTTTTCTTCTGATCTTATACTATTGCACAGGACCTAAGAGATTCAATCCTCCCATTTGTAAGAGCTCCATTTGTTAAGTTGCCCCACCCTTACAATAGTAAATTGAGGGACCTGCTTCCTTCTCATACATAGAACCCCATCATGCATTTCACACCATTCAACTACATGTAATTCCATCTGCATTCAAATGGACATCCCAGAAATAGGCATGAAGGGAGATGAAATGGAATTATAATGTAAACAATGTAATGCCTAAATGTAATGCCTATTCAGAGAACCGTCCGGCGATCGGTCCGCCAATATACGCACGGACAGAGCAAGTTACACCCACCAAAACCCCAGTCACTCCCCTTGCTAACCCGTGCCCACGGAGACTTCCGCCTCCATAGACTAGCTGTAACTTTCCGTGTCCATTTCCGAGCGTGTGTCCTCCCTCTGTGCGTATCTTTGTAATTGCGCCACTTCCCTTCATTTAAATGCCTCCCCCCACCCATTTCTATGTAAATTCCTCCGTGCGTATTTTTCCATGGGAGTTCCGTGCGGAATTTCCTACGTACAATTCACAAGTCCGTCCGCTAGGCACTTCCGCGCGTATAGTCTACGTGAACTGCATATAAAAAGTTACTACGCATGGGCAGTTGAAACATACTTAAAAATCCGCATGAAAATCTGAGAAAATACGGATCTCTGAATACGGCCCTGTATGATGAAAGATGCTGCTTCAGGAATCCAATAGCCTTTATCGCCAAAAACCTTATCATTAAATGCTGGAAATGTTTCAGTCCTCACCAGAGAAATGAGGATGAGTTCACCAAAGTGAGTACAAAACAATGACATAACAAGAAACTTCTTTACCTCATCAAAGTCAGCAATGATCTCGTTTAGCAAACGTAGGCACTCAACCCCCTCATTGTTGGCCTCCAGCTCAACATAGAACTCTGAGAAGTTACTGATTGAGGCAAACATGACGGCCACACATTCGCAGGACTGATAATATAGTTCATCGTTCCTATGTTCGCGGGCCAGGAAGTGAGCTGCTACGTCTTTGGGGAGGATGTTGTGCAGAAGACGCCGATTATACGCTTGCAGCTCTTCCATATCCTCCTTCTCTCCAGTTGCCTAAACGAAAGAAAAGTCATAGGAATATCACAATCTGCGTGAGCCCTTTGTTAAGGATCAAATTCAACATCTGTAATTATGGTTATCCTGAAAAAGTTCAATCTCAGCAAATTAGCAGATTTACAGATGGATACAAATGAAGGTTACAGACAAGACAATGCCAATGTTATGCTCCACGAGTGCACAAGGATTCTGGGCAGCTACAGTAAATATAGGGTACAAGAGTGGTGTTTAGGCTGAAGGCGCTGGAATTGCTATGAAAAAAACAAGCCTAGAGAGAGCAAGGCAAAAAATACAAACAAGAAAATGCAGCTGCACACACTCACCTATTTATGGGTGCTTAAATTTATTTGCTCATGGCAGACTAGAACTGCTGTCTAGCTAGATACTGACTATAAGCGCTCACTCTTTCACACCTTTATTGTATTGTCAAGGCTCTTACTGTATTGTGAAAAACTAGTGGCAAGTTTGGCTCTCATTTGATGCCATGCTATGTGCAATGTAATTCAGTATGTAGTCATGCTCTGCACTGCTGGGTTGGCAGCCTTTCAGTGGAGTTGCATAGATATAATTGGCTCAGCGGTGACCCTGTGCTGCATACCTGTAACTTCCACAGGAAATCCAGTCGCGCAGTGGACTCTACTTGCTGAGCATGGAGGTACAGAGCCAAAACAAAGACAGTCAAGATAACAGGAGTCACATACTTCAGAGGTATCTTACTGCCCACAAAACTGGAAAGAAAAACAAGCAACAGGAGAAACCCATGAAAAACATTGTGGTGTTTGCACCCCCTCCCCATCAGAACATCCTTGTATATCTCTGGGCTTTGTGTTACCCTTCCCCCCACACTCCCCTAAATAACGTTATACTTAATACTGGTAAACCTGTGATTTCACCCACACTACACTCCTTTACCATCATATAACATGGGCATCGCCTTGCGACATGGCTTCTGTCTGTGTACAAGGTTTGTCTTGGTCTTTTGTTGTTTGAATGTATAATCTATGCTAAATTTTAGAAAAGCCTTTAAATGGCAGCCTTGGGGTTGTTTTCTCATTTAGGCAATACGTCCGGTGTGAATCCGGGCCTTACACAGTAAACTGGACACCTGTAGACGGGTCACTCCCTACACAAGAGTGGCTATAGCACAGACTTGTACACCCTTCCCTGGGGGCACATAGTCTGAAAATCTTTATGGTCTGGATATTGATATCTAATCTTTATGTAACAGGATGCCCCATCAATGGATCCACAATTTCAGGCCTGTGGTGGTGTAGAAGCCAGATTGGTATGTGGATATAGGGCATGAATAATACTGTGCATCGTCTTTCCTTTGGTTCTGTGGATTACCCCTGCCTTTCATACACCTGTCTATACTATCCTATGAATTGCTTTGAGTAACCACCATTCTGTGTAAGTGTTTGGAGGCATGTCTGGGATTAACATGTGAAATTGGGTGTTGGTTCACAGACACTATAACAGTGTCACTGTTAAGCATTAGGACCACCGATAGCTGCAAAGTGGTTTGTGGCTTTTTATATATTTGCAATTTGCATTTGTGTTTAATGTTTCTGCATATAATTTTACAGACAGTTTGGTATAGTTAGTTAATGGCAGCGTTGTTGAGGCATTTTCTTTCCTTGGTTTCTGTACAGATTGTCCCTGCCTTTCATTCACCTGTCTATAGTAACCTATAAAATTATTTAAAAAACCACAATATTGTAGAAGGTTTAGGAAACCTCATGCCTTGGACATCTGAATGGATCGCAAAGTACTCCAACCGACAGAGCCGGCCCTAGCCAATTTGATACCCTAGGCAAGACTGGCTGGTGCCCCTAGCAGATAGGGGGAATTATTATTGCATTATTGGGCATCAGCAGCATTTGAATTTGGTTCTTGTGTAGTGCAGCCCAAAATGTATCCCTACAGCAATTATTGAGTGTAAAGGCAGTGTGATCACCTGCTTTGATGATTTGCATGATTATTGCAAAATCTCTATTATATTTTATCACACATACAAAACAATTGGCCGCCCCAGCCTCAGTGTTCCATGGTACAACCTATAGGTTCAAATTACCCAGCAGGAAATAGTCCAAAGTAGAAAAGAACAAAATGGAGTGTATTAAATGATACAATCTTATGCAAATAAAACAGTATAATTATTAACACTGAGTTACCTCCTAATTTATAAAAGCAGGCTGCATAAACATCTTTATTTATTACACATTTCTACATTAGAAAACAAAGGCATTTTATTTGTTCATCTCACCAACTAACAATACATATAAAACAGATCAGGTAAATCAATTGTTCAATTAGAGGATTACAGAAGATGGACCAGATCCAGATCCCCGCACGCACGGAAAGCGCAGGCATTTCGCATGAGAGAGGGGAGTGAACACCCCCTGTCACTCCCCTCTCTCATGCAAGCTTTATGGCAGTCACTTCGCCTTAAGTTAAACGTGTGGATCAGCGGTCCGTACGAGTGCTGATCCACACGAATGTGGGAAATCCATCCCACACTGTACAATTTACATACCCCCCCACCCTGCCCCAGCCCCTTACTGCAGATTTTCTATCAAAAGAAGCCACATATGTAAAATGCACGTAGCGCCCTCCGGTCAAAACACCCCATATACGCACTTTGTCGGTGTAAGTGGGGTGCCGGACGCAAGTCTGGATCCAGTCCAATAAGCTTAACACCAACAGTAATATATGATGATAATAAATTCATGTATTATTAATTATAAATATATTATCATAAATCGCTGTTGTGGTTAAGTATCACCCGCTTTAGCAAATGTTTGGCTGTCCAAATTTTGTCATTGGGACTCAGGTGCTCCTCCTGCCAAGATACTGCCCTAGGCAAACCACCTATACATACAATTGGCTCTGCCGATCAGAAGTGTGCGCACATACTGAACGAAAAATCGCTGACCACATGATTCACATGAACGAAAATAGGGCAACATTGGATCTCAGAATCCAATCCTTTACAATTCATTAAATCCCATTAACATTATTAGTGTTTCATTATTTTAAAGATGGCATAAATGCACAATAAAAAATTACAATGAGAAACACTGGAGTTTAGCTAAATATCAGACAAAAATGTCTAATTACTTCCTTTATTGAGAGAGAATATGCAGCCTGAAACTAATAATCTACTAATAATATGGCTAATATGGTCAGTCTTACAATGCTGCTGGCACTACATTTATTGTCTATTCTATATACATTAAACATGACCATCAACACAACCATAAACCTGGATAACATCCGCAAGAAAAACACTCACCATTCATCACCTCCTTGAGTTTGATTGTAGGAACTGAAACAGACATACAAAAGAAGGTATTAAAAGAGGTCACTAAGGTCCTAGTTACTCAGTGCAGGATAACATTGGCATCTGTGCTGATACTTGGCAGATTGTTTGCACAAGTATCGGAGAATGCCAGAGACACCTTTCTACCACGATATTTCATAACGAAGCTACTGCAAGACTACATTCCTTTAGATGAATGCAATGTTTTTCTTTAAAAATACAATGAAAATGTACTGCAATACAATATTATAATGATCTAGTGTTTGTTTAATGCTGGGTACACACTTTTCCCTAATATTCAATGTTGTTCCAGCTTTAATTCTCCCAGACTTGCCAAAAAATAAATAAAAATGAGCACCACACCTACATGGTTGGCACTTACCTGGGAAAACCAACTCTGGTACCAACCGGCCATGGGCTGGCTAGAATCATGGTAATGTGACTCCATACCATTGCTTAGCGTCTCTATGTTTCCACATGTGCAGGCTGGTAAAGCCTTATAATTATTGTATTTATTTTAATAGCTTAGGCAGCATATTTATGTATCCAAGCCCATATAAGAGGCAGCTATCGGTCTACAACATTGGTCGCTCAGTCAAAACTGTATACACAAAACTTAAGCTATATTGAATTTAAACATTTATCAATATTTTTATGTAGACTATATTGTACAGACAGTATGAAGGCGCTATGCAACCGATAATCGGTGCTCGCATGTGCCTGCACAATTATCAGGCTGATTAGTAAATTCAATAGCTTGATAATTGTGTAGTGTATATCCAGCTTAAGATAGGTATTGTGTACTAGTAACATCACTATTTCCCTCCTTCTATGCAAGATATATACTTTCAGTAGTAACTCCCCTATGCTTATGACTCTTAAGGGGATAGGGCTGGATCCAGACCCCCACACGCTTTCCGTACATGCAGGAGTCTGTCCTTCCGGCAGAGAGAAGGGAATGAACGACCCACCATTCCCCTTTCTCGTGCGGGCATCATGGCAGCTTACATGCCATAAGCCTGCCTTAAGTAAAGCATGCGGATCATTGGTCCGTACGACCGCTGATCCGCACAAGTGTGGGAGCCCCCTCCCACACTGTACAATTACCAGGCTTCCCCCCACCCACTTGAGCAGGCAGTGGGGAAGCACAGCCCATTTCATAGGAAATGGGCTCCTACGGAAGAAAGTTCATAACACTAGCATTACTATCGTAACAATAGCGTAACATCTGGAGGGCAAATGCACTCTCCAGTCAAATCAGGCGTGTAAGTGGCCTGATTTTCTCAAGTCTGGATTCGACCCATAGTATATAAGCGTGGCTACAATGAATAATTAAACTCCTGGGGTTTTTTTCTAGTAGCTTTTGGTGCTACTTAGCCACCAGACACTAACTGTATAGCACAAAATGGTTTCTATCAGGCTACTTTACACAAATCTAGGACCAATGGATTATGGGTAGTATATGTGGTGGCTGCAGGACAACTCTGATTGGGTCCTGATAACTCCTTATTTTCCATCATGATGGTTATATCATCTCTTGCAACAGAGCTAGATCTCCACTGACAACCACTGCAAGATAGCGGGTGTTACACAACATGGCAAAGATGAAAGTATGAAACAGCAGCACTGGGAGGTTAATAAGGCACAATTTAAATACAATAAAAATGTATTTATTAAAATGTAAGCCATTAAGGGGCCGTTTCAATACACTGCGACATAGCTGTGGGATGTGATTTTAGAACATTTGCATATTGTTTGAAGTGCAATTTGTACTTCAAAGTTTTTCCTTAATTAACGTGATCAAAGTTACACATCACACTCAAACAATATCCCCTATAAAACTAACAAATAGCACCAAAAATAAAAACCATATAGAACAATGTTGTGTTTATTCTAAATTTAATAAAACTGTAAATACACCATGTGTTGGTGCATTACGGGTCCCAGCAAGCCCAGACTGCCATTAATTGCTAAGGCATGCTGGAGTAACCCAAGCACCAGCATACCCATGTCAGAGCATGCTGGCAGATGGGGAACCACAAGCACCAGCATGTCCTGACATTCAGGGCCCACTGTAACCTGTAATGCCCCCACACAATTTGCATATACACGCACCAGCATGTTTAATGGAAGCCTAGAATTGCTGGGACATGTAGTGCCCCAATAAAAATGTATGCGTTTACGTGACAACGTGACAAATAGGACACATCGTGGGGAACAGAATCTGCTGTTAAAATGTATGTTTTGGCATTACTACAAGAAAACACAAGACATAAAAAACTATTACATTATGTGCAATATTAGTAATTAATACAGCAACACTTTTCAAGAGTGTTAATAGCATATACCTATGATAACAATTGCCACACACTCATGTCTTAAATGATATCAGACCATTTGAACTGGGTACTAAAAGAACTAGTCTTCAAACCCACCTCAGCGTTTGCCACAAGCTTTTCATCACACTGTAAACCAAGCACTTCATAACATCTTGTGTGTAAAGAGAGAGAAATACTCCATTATACATTGCTTATATCAGTGTGATGGTGCTGTCTACTACTTGCATAGCAGATTGGGGGCTGTTGCCTCTGAATGTTACAGGACTCCAGCGTGAAACATTTCCTTCTAGTATTTCCCTTGACATGCTTTAAATGACTAGAATGGCAGCTTGCAAGTGTGCATCTATTTGCAAGGTGTTCATGGAAAGGTCTGTTAAATGATGGCCCGCGATGCTAAAGGTAGGGACAAATGGCTATGGTTTCCACACCTCGGTGCTGATCCAGGACAGCACTTACACTTTTTCTCTTTAAAGAGCAAAACCGCTGTAATTACACTTGCAGGGGTGCAGATTTATTATTTAGCATTTTTCCCTAGAAAATGCCTTGCATAATCTAGATCAGGCATGTCAAATGCAAAACCCCTACTGGGCCAGAAAAATCAAAGTCTAAGATTGTGTGGCCACAAGAAAAAAAAAAAGGTTTCATATGCAATTTTTCTCCAGCTCCTAGTAATTCTTCATTTACATGTCTCTAGCTCACAGTAATTACCCATTCATAAGTCTCCAGCCTCCCCAGTATTCCCCATCATATGTCTCAAGCTCTCAGTATCCCTCATCACGTCTACCTAGCCCTCAGTATACCCCATCATGTCACTTCAGCTACCAGATCATGCCTCCAGCTCCCCAGTATCCCACATCAAATGTCTCCAGTTCCCCAGCATTTTCCATTCATATGGCTCCAGCACCCCAGTATTCCCCATTCAGATGGCTCCAGCATCCCATTTATACTTTACTTACCTTTAATGCCTTCCATTTGTGTCTCTCTTCCGTGGTGCGCGCCGACTTTCAGCTCTACTGTGTGACACTGGCCGTAAAGCAATCTGTTTCGGCGATCAGCCGATGCAGCAGTTATATTGGACATCTGAAAAGTGCTTTGCTATCAGCTGTTCTTTTTAACTGCTGCAGTGGCTGATAGCAGGCCCTTTTCAGCAACGATGGATGGACCTCCCTCTGTGATATGGGGTCGCATGCGGCACATGAGTTTGACATGACTGATCTAGATGATCCTCCTGGGTTTCTAACAATGGCTAAGCTTTGGTATAAAATGGAACTGAATGCCATCTTTCTTACACCTCAGTGTGTCAGAACCAACATTATGCAAAAAAAATCTGAAACCCCAGAAAAAACAAACAAGACAATGAGTTGCTTCATGCATTTTCAGACTGTCTACTTCGGGCAGCTTGGAGATTGTTCTTACATATGTGAAATGGTTAAATCAGGTAAGGTACATAACCGAACGTCAATGCTTGAAGACTAAATTATCCACAGGTAACAGTTAGTGGTAGTTTTAATACAAAAAGCTGACTATACACTATATGATAATGGAGGAGATTATAGTGCAGTGTGCGGTAATGGAGGAGATTATAGTGCAGTGTGCGGTAATGGAGGAGATTATAGTGCAGTGTATGGTAATGGAGGAGATTATAGTGCAGTGTATGGTAATAGAGATTATAATGCAGTGTATGGTAAAGATTTATTTATCAGAATGTCAATAAAATTATCCAAAAGCGCTGAAACCCAATAATTAGATCATTTAATCGCCTGAATAATCTGACCATCTCTGTGCTGTTCCTATTAAAATAGACACAGGATGCATTAGATTATATTTTTCTATAATGCTTTCAGAAGGTAAAGGCAAAAATAATGTTATATTCACTATTCTACAATGTTTTTGATAAATGTAAAAAAAAATTACAAAATTTGCTGTTTCCTTAATTGTCGCATACTGAGAATAGCAAATCGGTGACCTTTCTAACCCAGCCGCAGCCAGAAAAGAATGACAAGTTCCAGAAAGAGCTCTTCATAATGCACAGAGCACTCATCTGTAATGATGCAAACAGAAATTATTCTAATTATTTTACTCCAAAACTGAAGCGGACACAGGAATTCTCAGTGCAGGAGCTGATGTGAAGATTGCAAATGGAAGATGTTGAGGGGAAATAGACAAAGTATGGATAATTTATAATGGGTAAGCGCAAAAGGAAAAATACATCACTCTGATCACTTGAAGCAATAGTCCCATGAGAAATGAAAGAAGTTTTTAACATCACTGTCATTCTAGAAGAAGAATCTAACTAGTTACCAAATTCTTTGCTTTGTTTCATCAGGCTCCTAATAAAGAGTTATTTTCTGTGACTACCATGACAACCACAGTCTGATAGCATACAACATATTAAGCAGACAGGCTTTGGCTTCTGTCTATACATTGCATGGAAAAATCTTTCCATTTCTTCTCTGCTGAGTACTATGGGAAAGGATACTGTATATTTGTTACTAGCAGCTATACCTGTGCACTCTCAAACAGAACTGGAAATTTCAAGAATTTGTAGAAAGACAACAGATGGCATCTTAAAACACACACTTATGGTTAAAGAAAAAAAATATAAAAATTGTAATTTTAACAAGCTTTGGGCAAATGAATATTAGTTTGTTTTGCAGGTCTAGGTAATGAAGAGCATGACTAGTTATTTGTTTTTTTGCTTATAAAGTACATATAAAATCTGTCTGTCCTTTGCATGAAAGGACAGAATTTATATGCAAGCGCGGATTGTGTCCAAAAAGACAAACAGGTCAATAGATGCGGCTGAGAAACAGACTTGCGTACAAAGCTAACAGTACTAAGACACCGCTATATAAACGTTTTATTTTAGTACACTTACTGTGTATATTGTATATACATTATTATACTATATATACATTATATATAGTATCAATGTGTCTGAGAAAAGGAACTAATCACAAAGCATAAAACTACTGTAAATATAAGCAGTTCTGTAATATTTTAGTAGTTTTAATGTGAATTTATGTCACTGTGTTTTACAAAGCCTGCCATTGATTTATGTAGCAATAATACTAAACAGGCTTTAAATGTTCTGAACATAAATACCAATACACTGTACTGTCAACAAGTGAAGTGCAAAGAGGTCAAGATAATATAGGTCTTCCCAAGATATGACTCACAATGCATTTGCAGTGACCAGCAGGTCGTAGTTGTCAAAGAGGACGACCTCGGGAGCTTCCACGATGATAATGTAGAGAATCTGAATAGACAACATGAGCGCCAGCTTCCCAATGCTGCTGATCTGAAGGAACACTGAGCAGGCCAGCAGGTTC
>WWET01002200.1:107534-118780 GCA_011038615.1 Limnodynastes dumerilii
CTGTAGTTGAAGTACTGCCAAGGACAAGGAAGAAAAGTTGGAACCTCTGCTAGAGACAATCTATTTACATATTAAACTACTACTACCACTAATACAACACATCCACTCCATTTATTTTACCTTCTTGACTGTCTGGGTTTTTTTTTTTGCTTTAAAAAAATAAATAAAATAATAATAATACTAATAAAAAATAATAATGGTGTAGATCCACATTTCATAATGTTAGGGCACTTACACATAGCCAATGCGTAAGTACCCTGTCTGGGCCTCCTACGCATTCGTAGAGGCCCATTAGGCACAGAATGCAGTACGATTGATGTTACAATCTGTGCAGCAACAACCTCAGGCACACCTGGTGTATGCACGGTGGACATGATGGTCCATGCTAACCGTGCAGTAAGGTCTTAGCTAAGTCCTTACATACGATACTACATTACACACCCGGGTATGTAACATTTAAGGTAGGGCCATGAAATCTACATCTATAATAATCCATATGCATGAAGTGGACCCAGAAGTCTGGAATTTGTTTGCTTTATACTGGAAGATGTATGGAAGCAGTAAAACATTACAATTAACTAGTGAGGATTTTTAAAATGCAACAAAGTTGTTGAATTTATCATCCTGCTAAATTCATCACTAGTTATTTTTTGGAAAGAGACTATTGTTTATACCCAATGCTGATAAAACTATTGAGTGACTTTTATTGTCTGCTTTTTATAATCTGGGAAAGCTGTAATGAGTTATATGCAATTTTGATATTTAGTAATCATTTGCAGCGCTAGAGAAAGTCTTTTTATTATAATAATAAAGATTTATCTATAGTGGTAACAGCGCTCCTGTTTGTTAGTATATTTGTTTATTGTTTATAGAAGTGGGATTCTTCTATTGGTACCGACTGGACCACAAGGATAACTATTACTGGGAATTTACCTTATATATAAGGTAGGAGTTAGAAGACAGGAGGTCCATGAGTGAGGACACACACAGACTATAGGATAATACACACGTACACATGTATGTGATTGTTGTTAGATCAGGATCTAGTCCGATGAGTTTTCAGACTGGGGATTGCGCTAAATAATCCACATTTCCAAATATTTACAGAATTCCTCCTTCCTTACTATCTGAATAGCGGAACCAGCAATACTGCTTAATATTCATACCTCTGGAAAGTTGCATAATGGTAGATCAGAGCCACAGGGAGCACTTTCCATGCTGAGGTTATAATTCAACATCTGGAAATGACAGGCATTGACAGAAGTCTGACTGATATTCAGCTCTTGCGCAGCACATTCAGAGAGACTCTGGTGGTTACAGGCAAACTGGAAATGAAACCAAATGCAAGATAGAGGCATCAGACCAAGAGGTCATGTTTTACACTGTTTACAGCTACACAAAAATAACGTTGCACAAACAACCAGAAACATATTAAAAAGAAAAGGATCTTAGATAATATGTTCGATTACTCAACATTACTGCCTTACTTTTGTAAAGAATGTTTATGACTATCAGTACTAAGAAATTACGCGTTGAAGCGTACCATGTTAACAAAGGCTGAGGTGAATACCAATAAGATGGTGAAGATCCCAGTAAGGGTGCTGTTTGTTCGTGATTGGACGATTTTTCGAGACACCCGTTGCAAGACTGTTGGGAAAAGCTGCAGAAGAGATCAGAATTAACACCTCAGCTGAGGGAAGTCCTCTTCACCACTGTAGACTTCAGTCAGTAACTCACCTTTATGCAGGAGTACACAGCACACACAAAAAGTATATTGGCCAGAATGATGAATATGCTTGTGTAGACTCCAAGCATGAGGAAGGTACTGTACAAGAAAGGCACAATTAATAAAAACACTCACAAACCACAAGGCAGATCTGTGTATACATGTGTCTAAATATGTGTCTGCAGTAGACAATAGGGTTGAGTTGGAGTCATGAAAAAACTATAGGAGAAGGATTTATATAAAAATCCATATCTTAATAATAGATCTTTGCATCAATATTATGCATAAATAAAATGAGATTAACATTTATGAACTTACTGGGGGAATATGACAATTTGGATAAAGCAAATGAAGCAGAAGACTAGCAGAGTGCAGGCAACATAACCTCCAAATCGGTCGTCCACCTTCTTGGAATACTGCAAAATACATTGAAAAGAGTTGAAAGTAACCACATATATAAAAGTTAAGCTGGCCATACACGAGCGAATATCGAAAATCGTATGACATCCCCAAAAATCTTCACAATTTTTGTCTAGTGTCCTCTAGACTCTAAAATGATATCGGCACCATACACTAGACTAATTTCAGCTGATAATAGTCATAAAACGTGAAAAATATCTGTTTTGACCAACACCTGCCGATAAATGTTTTTCCTTGTACGATTTTTCATTAAATTTTTGCATAACGGGCTGTCCCGAACATGGGGCAGAGCTAAGTTCACTGCAGGAAATAGTCATAATTAACTTCTTGTTGACACTTCCTATATTGTTTCATTCAGAAATGGATACATACGGTCGCAGAATGTGCGCTCTGTGTATTGTGTTCTCTGGCCAGAAAATGTGATTTGCGAAAAAGGGAAATTCCTTTTAGGATGCCCCTTTTTTGAATACTTACCACTTTCTACTTTTTTTTTCAGAATGGGTGAGTATGCCGTTTGGCATACTTCACCTATTCTCCTTCGGAAAAGATGATATCCCTCCGCCGCCGCTATCGCCGGACCAAGGGACAGGTGAGTAAACTCTCTGTGCAGGGTAGGGAGGGATAGGGTCAGGCTACAGGGGAGGGAGGGTTATGGTCAGGCTGCAGGAGATGGTGGGTTAGGGTCAGGCTGCAAGTAAGGGAGGGTTAGGGTCAGGCTGCAGGGGAGGGAGGGTTATGGTCAGACTGCAGGAGATGGTGGGTTATGGTCAGGATGCCAGGAAAGGAGGGTTAGGGTTAGGGTAGTGTGAGGGGAGGGTAAGGGTTAGAATTAGGGAAAGGAGTGGGGGGACTATTTTTACAAACTTTTCAGAGCACCGAAAGCTCGGTGCTCCATGGATCGATTACAATGCCTCCTCGAGTTTCGAACTGGCTGGGAGGAAACGGCGCTATAGAAATAGGGCTGTTCTAACCGGGGACCCACACCCGTCACTAGTACAACAGAAGCAGAGAAAAAGGAGGACTCCATTTAAAGTCCAGAGTTCTTGTGTGCTCCATTATGAGTGCAGAGTTCAGGTGCTTCAATACACAGCCATTGATGTGTATACGATCTTCTGGTGATTAGGTGTCAAAGGACAGGAAACACGAACTGGCGAAAAGTGGAAGGTCTCATGTTCGATTAGCATAATCATGCCTAGGAAAGAAAGTACTAACGTCCCCAGGAATTTATCGGTGAAGATATCATGATTATCGTGAAATGCCCATACGCAGTGTGATTTTACATTTTTCTTCTGCTTTGGCCAGATTTCAATCAAACATGTCAAAAGATCAAATAATCACTCTAAAGTGGTTCTTGTACGATTAAGGGATGGTGGTAAAAAATCATTACCATACACTTTAACGATAATTCCCCCGATAACACAATAATTGTAAAATTAGGCCGATAACACTGGTCAACAATGATTTTGTCACAGCGTGGACACATTAGGATAAAAGGAAGCAAGGAATCTAGTGGACATAAGTTTAAGGAAGGACAACTCTTCTATTGACTTTGGACCTTACCTTCTAGGGAAATATAAAAAAAAAATTTGGGGGTGAAAAATATACAAGTAAGGTGAACTATCTTTAGCGCCAAATGCCTCAGCCACAGTTTTCTTTGTATGTATGCATTATTAGTTCGATGTAACTTGAACTAGTAAAAAGGTGTTGAATCCCCAATAGGTAGAGGTGGGCTGCAAAGAGGGGAGTGCAGTGAGAGTATCTTTTCTAATTGACATTATGCACTGCACTAGTATGCACTCTTGTGACAATAAAAAAAATAAGATTTTTATCCAGTGTAATCGTTCTAGTATATGGCCAGCTTTACAGTTAATGGTCACATAGATTTCATTATTGTGATATTATTACATAGCACAGTGTTCATCTTATCTGGAGAAAGCAAGGCAAGCATTCAGTAGAACATATAGAAATAAATCAGTAACATTTAACAGTAACTGGGAAGATTCGATTAAAATTTTCACTCATTAAATACAAAATTAAGTCTTTTCCCACATCTTTACGCAGACATTATAAAAATCATGTATATAAAAAATATAATATTTAAGAGCATAAAATCACGAGAAAACCGTTCTTTACTACAGAACAGATATCTCATTATAAACATTATAACAGCAGTGCACTTGCTATTACCAGGACAGTTACCTTTTTCTCCAGGTCTGCAGTCTGAAAAGTAAGAATGAATTTTTTCACATGATCTTTGCGTAGCTGATCAATACTTCGGGCATCTATTGCCCTTGCCAGAAACTCATCAACTTCATCCTCTGGATTTAGAGCTTCTTGTGTGTTCCTGCTACAAAAAGCAAAAGAAAATACCAAATTAATGTGATGTCCATGGCCACACACAGAATAGGCCCATCAGCTGCAGACCCCATATCGGACATAATCCCAAACCACCAACTGTTTATGTTTAATCTACCAACTGCATAATGAAAACATGCAGACAACAGACACCCCAATAATAAAACATAAAGACAACAGACACCCCAATAATAAAATGCAAACAGACACCCCAATAATAAAACAAAGACAACAGACACCCCAATAATAAAACATAAAAATTCTGAAACCAATTTGCTAGTTTGATGCCATGTTTCAGCATAATAAAAAGCATAGTATCTGAGGGGGGTTTGTTTAGTTTTATAGAAAGATAAAAGGAAGGAGTTCCTATATCTTCTACTTACTTGTCTTTGCTTGACTCATCAATGCCCTGAAAAGGAAGAGAACACACTTAGAGATGACTCTGCCACTCTCCCTGAAGCAATCATGTTACTAATCAAAAACACACATATCTCTGGCAAAAACAATATTAATTGGTTGTTATTTTCTAACATTTTATAACAAGGGCCGGCTATCCTAGTTCAAGTTAACATAATACAGAAAACAAGTTACCATAACGGCACAACTGCAATAAACTGCTGTTTTAAGCAATGTACGCACTGGAGCTTTTTCCAGCAGATAATTGTTGCAATCACACAATCAAAAGACATTTTCAAAAGATATCTTACCAGTGTGTACTGGTCTAAAGATGCTCCAGAATAGTTTTAAACAATCTGTGATCGTTTGAAGAAATGCATTATGGGAGAAAATTACAACGAACCAGTGGGGGATTGTTGCAATGTTACATCATAGACATAGTTTTTGCTACAACATTAACAATATTGTAACGTTACTGAAAATAGCAGTGTGTAACCAGCCTTAGTGTTTGGATAATCAGTTCACATTTCTGGTTAGGCAATGAGCAAAGATGGAAAACCAGGCGACTTAAAGAGTCACCTGCAACTTTTCACTTTCACATTGAGGTTATGCTATACCCCGTTCAGATTACCTGAAAACACCGGCTTTTTTGATGAAAAAGCCAGCTGCAGTGAAAAAGCCGGCTTCTAAACTCAGTGTGAACGCTCAAGCCGGCTACTGAAAGCCGGTGTTCAAAGCCTGTGAAATCCCTTCTTTTTAGCCAGCTCTGAACACCGGCTTTCAGTAGCCGGTTTGAGCGTTCACACTGTATATAATCTTTTTCATCATAAAAGCCAGTGTGTTTAGCTAAATCTGAACGGTCCTTTTTTCACAGTCCCACCAATTTCCACGGCTCTACACCCTGGCTCTAAAACCAGCTTTTTCAAGGGCTGGTAATATGAAAGTGGTATTAGAGTCCTTTGTTACTTGCAAGGGTTCGACTTAAAATTGTTAAGGTGAGGTTTATTTTGTCCTTTTACTTATTTGTATGTATCTAGTATTAAGTTTGGCTCAATCTCAGTTTTCAAACTCAGTTTATAGAGGTAAAAATGTCTTCTATGGACAAGGTCTTCCTTGCCTTCTTAGACATTTATTGACCGTAGCTCCATTACTATATAACTTTCAGGGCACATAAGCATACCGGATTGTAATTTTTCACATACGTGTTATGAATCCAGTCCACCATGCTAAATGAGCAGAAACACATTCCTAGCTATTTACCAAATTTGATTATACCTCCTCAATTTAAAAAAAAAAATCTTTTAACACCTTGATAATTAGAATGATTCTAGCCAGAAAAACATAGGACGATGGGAATGTTACATAACATGGAAATGTAATGGTATATCAGGATATATACCCCATATGCTGCTTCATTTAAACAGTGTGTTTTCTTTTAAGTATTTAAGATAAAAATCTGCACAAGTTTCCATAAGATTTTACTATTTACTTGTTTAGAAAAACAATTATGTCTGATCAATATAGCCAATCTTTATAGCACTCACAGACTGAGCAATTAGTCACGTCCAGTTTATTTATACCACTTTTAACACATGTTATATTGTAACATATTACAGGAAACTATTTAAAACACTATTTAGTGAGTCATCTGGAACTGATGTCACTTTTGGCACTGAAAGAACAGGAAAACTGTTTGTAAACAGAACTTTGACACAGGCCTGATCTGGGCTGAAAAGCTTGTGACACACGAGTACTTGATGAACTATAATGGAAAGCATACACAGTAACCCCAATGTAATGAACAGAAAATACAACTCTAGGGAAATTTAAAAAAAAAAAAGGCTGCCTCTGAAAAAGCTACTCATGTGAAACGCGCGTCAGGCTCCCCCGGTTGTGCGCCGGAGAACATGACCACAGGATGCCGACTGTGATATTGGAGACCAGGTTTATTCTTTAAAAAGGATCGTTCAGGCAGCAGACAGCAGACCTCGTTTTTCACAAGCGCAGGGAGGGTAAGATAAGGCCTGTTGGGCTGAAGCGCAGACCGTGAGGTCGCTAATTATTATTGATATAGGGATAGATGAGTTCTATGTACCCAGCCGCTCTTAGTATAGGAGGTCTCTCTGCTGCAACCTCTTTTCTTCTATTTTTGAATGCATTATTTGCCAGTCGTTAATCTACTTTATTTAAAACTCTATCCATACAGTGGTCATTAATATTATTTTCATCATTGACTGCTTTGGCATTTTTGTATATTTGTTTCTTTTTTCTTTGAGTGTTATTTTAAATATCATATTATTAAAAATGTATCAGTTTTTTAACAGTAACAATTAGTATTTAGTATTTATTGTTTTACTGGTATTAAATAATAATTATTGGATTGTTGTGCTGGTATCTAAGGGTTTTTTTTTCCCTCCACCTCTTTGTGGTTCTCTTTGTATATAATCTGTACAATTACTAACCCCCACCAAGCACCTCCTTATTAGGAGTATCCATTTGTACTAAAGGTAGTGCGGCTCACTCATTTTCTCTTGCTATTCATACAATAGTGCATCATTCTGTAGGTATGAGAGTAACAACCATGAGTACTGTAAAAGATATTGATATCAAGGGGCCCGCTCACCATGTAACAATCAGGAACAGGTCCTAATTTGGCATATCCTTTTTCTCTGTAATAACATCTGACAAGATTGCTCAAAACACCATTTTTAAACGTATGAAGCAATATTTATAATATTTTTCATTACCTATCTATTTATGAATAACAATGAAATCATACATCTTATTTAAACAAAAAAAAGGGAAAAAACCCCTTTGTTTGGGCTTTAAACCGGCTGAAGTGATCTATAGTGGTATGAAATACAGACAGATTTACTAGTATACATGATAGAGTCTGCACAAGATCTCAGTAATACACAGAATTATGCAGCACATTTGTAATTCTCTCTATGTTCCAATACATGTACAATGACTACATAGCTGATATTAAAGCAATATAACATCTCCTATTGCCGTGAAAATGCTACTACCGCTTTTCTGGACAAATATTGTTCTAATACAGCTTCTGACATCACAACACAACAAAATCTGTCAGGAAGTGTTCTCAGATGAAGCATCAGTTGTTGTGGTCATAGAGTAGGTGTTGTCCAAGTGTTCCACTCATTAAGAGCATTTTATTTGTGTGTATCTGGAACAACCACCACTTAACATTACTAATCTTATAGAATGTACTGAATTTATTTTTGGCATCATACACAATAAAAAGCATAGATAAACATCCTGAATTTTTGGAAGTAAATGCTTACAGTACATTTTCAATTCTCCAGGAATCACAGCCATATAAAAACCTGCAGTTAATGGACGTTGTCTAGTTAGACCATTTTAACAGCTGGACGGGTGATATAACAAAGGTAAATGTTTTTTATAACTACAATATACCGGTAGTTAACCTCTTACTTAGGGATTCTAGATGCCATAGCAATGAAAGAATTCTAGATAATGGTATTGGCAGTATTATATACCAGATGTAGAAACTGCAGACCGAGCATATCACAGATGCTCACTTCCATAGGACCGCTTAGATCAAACATAAAAAACCAGTACAAAGTTACCCACTAGATAAACAAATAGTTGAGAATCCAATCAGAGCTCAGCTTTTATAGACAGTCCTGCCATGGAAAGAAGCCAATTTCTTGAATGATGATACTATTGGATAAATGCCTTTAGCTTAAAACATGAAGAGATGAAAGGCAAAAAAAAATTACTTTAATTCTGAATGTCACATATTACAAGCATTTACTGGGTACTTTCCACAACAATTCTGTTCATCAAAAAGATTTAAACAGTGTAAGTTTATGGAATAGCAAGATAAAGATTTCCAGTAACATACAAAGCACATTTGAGTAAATATTTCCCAGAGTTTGTTGCCTTCCATTTGTTTATAGAGAATGCTGTCATTCATTGGTCCATATTAAACTACTGAACTGCAACTCATTTTCAATAGACAGTCTGTAGGGCATATGAGACAAAACTGCATCAGGCCTTAAGGAAGGATTTGGCAGAGAAAGACATGTTAGCTGAGAGTTGCTTGCCCCTTGGCACATCTCATTAGGCAGATCCCACAGGAGGCCCTCTGACGAACTGTTTAATTAAGTGTTTCTGAGAGAGAAGCTGTGCGTCCCTGTGTTTTTTCTGCGTGCCCTCACCAGGAGACCTCTCTCACGCTCAGTCCTTGGGAAACTCAGTTGTGTGAGGTTAAGAATCCCCAAACACTAACAACCCAACTTCACTGTCACATCACTTATGAGAAGCCTGCACGTTCCTCTTGATGCAATGCAGCCTGTATGCTTAAATCACTTGAATGTTTAAAGATATGATGAGAAAATGAAGAGCTCTGGAAGGCCACAGAGATTCCATATTCCTAAGATATTTCTTATAAAACGCCAAGAAAGCATTCAACCAGTCACAACAATATCTCTACTTCATGATAGTGGACCATGTACGGAATGAAGGATTGTACCTTAGGGCTTGGGAAAATCCTTACCTACGATTTGTATTCCGAATCCACCCTCCGTGCATATCACGCATTGTGACTGAGTCTGCCCAGCCGTTAAAAGTGACTTCCGCATTGGAATGCAGCATTGCAGCGTGCTTATGTCAGCAGTCTGCTTTAATTCTGGGTCCGGCCCAGTGTCCTTAAGCAGATTTTTAATTGTAACTCCCCTATTCAAATAATAAGTAATAGCTACCCATGTTACTAAATCCAAACACGCAGAAAAGTTTAAGAAAAAAAATTTGATTCTATAGGGACGACTCTATTCCCCGCGCTGTTCAGGACCTAGAAGGTACGATGGAAATATTGCAGCCATGTCCCTGAAAAATCACCCTACTCTATTACAAATATATTATCAAGCCACATTGTGTGGTAAAAAGGGTCAGCACAATGTGGGAGATGTTGTGGGAGATGACGTGACTTTGGGTTAGGCTACTGGAGGGGTGACTTTGGGTTAGGCTACTGGAGGGGTGACTTTGGGTTAGGCTACTGGAGGGGTGACTTTGGGTTAGGCTACTGGAGGGGTGACTTTGGGTTAGGCTACTGGAGGGGTGACTTTGGGTTAGGCTACTGGAGGGGTGACTTTGGGTTAGGCTACTGGAGGGGTGACTTTGGGTTAGGCTACTGGAGGGGTGACTTTGGGTTAGGCTACTGGAGGGGTGACTTTGGGGTTAAGGCTGCTGGAGGGGTGACTTGGGGTTAAGGCTGCTGGAGGGGTGACTTGGGGTTAAGGCTGCTGGAGGGGTGACTTGGGGTTAAGGCTGCTGGAGGGGTGACTTGGGGTTAAGGCTGCTGGAGGGGTGACTTGGGGTTAAGGCTGCTGGAGGGGTGACTTGGGGTTAAGGCTGCTGGAGGGGTGACTTGGGGTTAAGGCTGCTGGAGGGGTGACTTGGGGTTAAGGCTGCTGCAGGGGTGACTTGGGGTTAGGGAGTGGGAAGGCTTAGGGTTAGGGAGTAGGAAATCCCTTACCTTTTGGAGCACTGTGTTCGGTGCTCTGGAGATTGAGGCATAAGCAATCGATATCCCAGCCAGTGAGGAACCAGCAGGGAGCAAACAGACCTTTCAAAATAGGGCCGTTCGCTATGGGGGACCCACACCCAGCTGGTACATAGGGAACCAAAAGTGCCAGTGTGCCCTGACACCCAGGCCACACCTCAGCCTGTATTGCCCCCACACAATATAAAAGCTGACCCAATACAAATTCAATGCATACATAATGAAATCATTAAATAATAAATAATAATAAAAAATGTCATCCTTACCAATAGGAGAATCTTAATGTGTAAGTAAGAAAGGTTTTTTGTTTTTTTAAATGATTTAATTATTTATGCACTTGTTTGGTTTTGGGATGGCCCTTCTATTTTGTGGAAGCACTAGAGGTCACAGTATTCGTGCACTAATACAAATTTATTATCCTATTTTTTGTATTTATTTTCTTGAAACATTGAACTGTCTAGTAACCATGATGTTGAGCAATTTAATCGGAAATTAGTTTGGGTATCAACTCTTGCAATAAAATGGAGTGATGGTAACATTGAGCCCAAACTGTATGCAAATGAGCCAACAACATGCCCAAACGCAAAATCGTGGGGACTAAAATCAGGCCCTATGGTTACTTAAGAAAAAGCTACAATGCGTAGGCTTAATTTATTAAAGAGAAGTATTAAACATCAGAATATTCACGCACCTAGTAATATCTGATGAGGACCCTGCTTCTTCCATATACAAATTATCAGAATGAGACTATGCACTGATGCCCTTCTCCTGCCACATGCAACACTATGCCTATATATATAT
>WWET01002200.1:174502-191581 GCA_011038615.1 Limnodynastes dumerilii
CGGTATTTTTGGGGTGTCGGGATTTTTGTGGTGTCGGAATTTTCACTGCCGGTACCCTCGTGGAGGTATTTTTAACGTCGGGATTTTTACCGCCGGAAATTAGTACAGCACCCGATTTGTCCATGTTCAGCTTTCAAAGTTCTTTTAATAGCTGCTCCTCAGTAAAAGTAGTAGTAATTGCCTCAGTTGTATTAATAGCCTTCCCATTTAAAAGTGGACCCTTCCCCTCTCTTTCTTTTGTGAATATTGAACAGAAATACTTGTTCAGATGATCTGCCATAGCCCTTTCATCCACAACAAGACTCAGTTTTGAGCCTTACTATACCCTCTTTAGTTTTTGCCTTACATTTATACAACCTAAAAAAAGCCTTTGTCCCCTTTTTGTACTGAGTGGGACAGTTTTTGCTCAGTTTGTGTCTTTGCTGCCCTGATGACCTTTTTAGCCTCCTTCTGCTTTGCAAAATAGTCCTCCCTAGTTACTATGAGGTTGCCCATAATTCCAAAAGGCCATCTTTTTTGTTTTTACTTTATTTTCTACGTCTTTTGTAAACCACATTGGTTTTCTTTTCCTGGGGTTTTTTCTAACCTTTCTTATATAAAAGTCTGTTGCTGTTAATAATGAGTGTCTCTCTGTCATTATACTAAACCATACTGCTTGATCACTGGAAACTAGGTTCTCACCCACACTTACTTCTGAGATTCTGTCACTGTTCGTAAGTATCAAATCTAAGATGACCTCTGGGCTCTCTCACCAGTTGCTTGAGGGATGCTCCCTGTAATGAATTTAAAATGTCCCCACTTCTAGTGGAGCTTGCTGAAGACTCACCCCATTTACGCTATGTTTATCTATTTCTTAGTAAAAAAAAAATGTAAAAGTGCCAAAAATCTAAAGTTTACAACTTAAAACATCTCTAATTTTCCTGCCTATAAAGGAGATTTATCATCTGAGATCAGCAGTACTGGTTTTAAAATAAATAAATGCTGATATTGGGGTAGGATGAAATTCTTTCAGGATCCAACTCAACAACTTTCAGGAAGGAAAGGTTGCAACATATGCTATATGAAGTTGTCTAAGATCACACCACAGATCCTATGTAGTTCTCTATTCAGACATTATCCATTCATGTGGCATATAATGCTCTACTCCTCTTCTAATCATGTAAAAGGTCTGTTACTTATATGATCTGCAGTAAATCACATAATAAGAGTACAACGCAATACCCATTTATGTACGACTAGGGTCTACGGTAATCCAACTAAATGTCAAGCAATTTGACAATGGCAACTGGCTATTATGGGATTAACGCTCGTTCGTGTTCTTTTTTTTTTTTTTATGTTGTAGTTGTTTTATGGGATTTAGGGCAAGAAATTCTTCTTACAGAATGTAAGTTTAGTCATCTGAGAGTGATTTCTCTGCTAAGTAGCATTAGGTAGTAGAATGATTCTCCAAGCAATTACTCTCATCAGCTTTAATCGCAGGCACATCACACATGACATTTCAACATTATGTTCATATCGTATGTGGGGTGCTAATTGTTTTCTGGTTTATAACTGTGCTGCGACAAGAGGCTCAGAAATCCCTTTGCAAGCCACTAACGAGCCTCAGGAGTCTGAACAGTCATGTGACATCTTACCAAGTTTATAGCAGCCGTTGCAATTGTTTCAATGTATCATGGGACGCCTAGACCTTGTGATTAACATATGTTGGCTTACTTAGCAGGTACTGGCAGTCAGTGGGACTCTAGGTGATGTAAAATTACAATATCCATCAATTTTTGCTTAGTATCAGCTTCCCCAATACTGATAAAGCATGTTAGGACTTGACTGATATACAACACTATATGACACAAAGCATATATAATTATTATATATTGATGTCATTTCTAACTCCCCCAAATTAAGACAGAACAGTCACAATTTGATTATTTTATATTGTATATTTATTTAATCATATACAGTGGTAGGTTTAGGTTGGTTATATATTAATTATATACCCACTCATTGATAAACATTGGACATTATTGAGTATACAGCGCCCAGCACATTTTTTCTTTTGGTCTATATCAGGGGTGGCCTCAAGCACCACCAACAGTGCATGTTTTCCAGGTCTCCCTGTTGGGGAGCAGGTGTGTTCATTACTGACTGAAACATTATTAAAGATCTACAGGTGGTAGTGATTATCTCAGCTCTGACTATCTGAGGATTCCTTGAAAACATAGACTGTTGGTGGTGCTTGAGGCCCGGGTTTGGCCAACCCTGGTCTATATATTCAGATTAGTGGTATTCCCAGTACTAGCGGCTGCTTATTTATTGGAGCGCCATCTTATCTATATTTCCTTTTCAGTCACAATTTTGTCCGAGTAGTAGACCCATATGCTTTGTGATGGAAAACTTGTAACATGAATATATCCACTGCTGTCATAGGGAACAAAACCAAAGTAGCAGCCTCTCAGGTTACAAAAATCCCAAAATGCCATGAGCCCTGCCCTAATTGCTGGGTTTGAAATTTTGGTAAGCATGCATTTTATATTATGCATTATAGCAGTAATTCACATTAACACATCCATGTATTCTTTTATCCAGATCTCCAGTTATAGTACACTCTTCATATACTCAATAATTGCTTATTCATTCAGAAATATTAGAAAGTTCACTACTCTACAGTACAAAAAGTGTATGTATGGGGAATACAAGTATTAATGTTACAAGGGTGGTATAGATAAGGCATTGACAAATAACTAGGAAAAACCCAGAGTATTTTTTTTTTTTTTTTTAAATGAACCATGAAGTCATTTTAAAGATAATTAAACTTGTTTAATGAAGTCAAACAAGAATTCAGGATTAAACCTTAAAATAAAATGTACTGGTCAGGTCCAAGAAGTCATGTGCGGGTTGTGGAAATCTGCCAAAGAATGGCGGGAAATTCTGCTGCTTACATTTTATACAAGCGCTTCAGAAACTACTGAGTTTTAATTTTATTAAATGCTTGTAGAGTATTTGAAGCGCTGATACTGGTATCTGTGGTTTTCTTTATTGTGTTTAGAAAAAACTTAAATTGTACCTATTACCTACAGCATGTACAACAAGAGGATGCCACTGGGAACTAGTGACATCTCTGAGCATTAAGTTAAGTCAGCAAAGTGAAGATGTATCTTTAGGTTTTGGTCGAGGCCAGGTTTCCCTTCATTTTCTGCAGGTGACAGAAGTACAAATAAATGCCTAATAGGGCGTCTCACACCTGGGGCTTAATAAGAGATTCATGAAAAGGAAGTAAAGCCATGAGGAAGAAGTGTGAAGTGGAACTATAAACAATAATAAGTAATGTTTTATACACATAACCATTGTCATTTCATTGGAACCAGCACAGACATTAACCCTTACAATTAACACTTCACAAACAGATTTAAAAAAAGCTTTCAGGGCAGCTCCTCCAATGTGAGACCGACTTTTAAGCTTGATTTACATACTAAAGTTGCCTTACTCCATAATTGCTTAAGATAACATACTTTACCCATCTCAAGCTGTGGCCATCAAGGTGATATTATGTTGGGTCGGAGAAGTTCAATTAGAGATTCTCATTGGGGAAACATAGACTTACAAAAAGGGGACCTTCTCTGGTAGCTAGGGTTGGAAAACACCTGCTTTTTGCCAGTGCACATGGAAAGGGGAAATATCAGTATATATATCAGTAAGTGCTCTCTGTACTATGCAGACCTCTGTGTCATCCCCATTCAAAGTGGCAACATCGCTGAAATTTTAAGGCAGGGTCCACGGATATTCTTATAAAAAGAGAGGGTCGTAAAAGCGTTGTACAAGGTTTGTCGGATTGTTTAAGCATACCATCCGATCTGATCATCATACATGTGCATTTCTGGACCGTTTGTTGGCATTCTGAAAAATCTGTACAACATACACACTGCCCAATTGTCAGGTTGATCAGCTGATTATGGTCTCAGTAATTGTATAGTGTGTAATGGGCTTAAATGATACACTAGCCTACAAATCTACCTTGTCTGGCAGGCCTTGTCATTTATAAGATAGCAGGGTATAACCAAAGGAACTTCCATCTTTCAAACTAGGGTTGGGAAACCTAATAATGTAGCCAAAGAGTTGCACAACATCTCTTATTTTAATAGGAACTATAATAATAAAAAGGTAATCCTAAAGAAAGACTCCATATACATAATACCATACCTGCTAGTTACATAAACAAGCAAGTAAAAATAACAAATATGACATCTGAAATAGGAGCAGAGGGTCACATGTGGCCTACACTATCCAAAATCATGAATGGTCTCAATAGCAAATAATGGTTGCTGCTATAGCAAAGATCCCACTGTCACTAAAGCTTAGCAAAAGTGTGTGCACACCCCCACCCCAATCCCCATCAACCAGTTCCTATTTATCCCTCCAGAGCTACACTCCCCCCCGTATCCCTGAAAAAGTCACCATGTGTGACGAAACGCTTTGGTACAAAACAGACTACTCTGTATGAATCATTGAGCTACTCTTTATTGTTAATAAAAGTCCTTAGCTATTAGCAATCCAGCGGTTCTTCTTCCTGTGTCCACCTCTGCCCCACTCCGTTCTCCCAGGGAGCCACCAGGCTGTGAAAAGAACCCTCCCAGACTGTCTCCACAAAGGCGTGCACCCCAGGAATCTCCCGCAGTACAGAGGTGGGTAGATCGGTGATGTCAGAGGAGGGAATCCTCGGGGAAGACGGAAAGCCCATGGAATCTTCACTAATAACGTGGACAAACCCCACTGTTGAGGCTGATGGTCCGGGGCACCTGCAGGACTAAAGCAGCAGTGGAGAAGTTGGGGAATACAGTGGTGACCATAGGACAGCACCACAGACGGTACACTAGACACACAAAGCCAAAACACTCTTATGGCGAGTAGGTTACCTCTCCATCTTTATGCTGTTAATGCGCTAGGTGCCTATGTCTTTGTGCTTCCTCCCTTCTCCACTATCTTTGCTCCTACAAGCAATGCCTGCCATATCATCTACCTATACACTGCTGGACTTTGCTTAAAAAGACTATTTATTGTATTGAGGACTATATGAAGCATACCCTACCTATAGCCCATAGCGATACACTCCAGACTCTAGCCCCATCCACCTACTTTGAGCATTTATACCCTACCTCCTATCAGCACATTTGCTCCCCTATTCAATTCCACTCTCCCATCCTACCCAGCAACAAACATTTCTCTATACGATTTACACCACCGCTGGAGTGCACTGATATCCCTCACTTTTTGCTTAAAAAATTTGTGTAGGACTATCATTGACACTGCAATTGAGTCAAATGAGATGAGAAGTTTAAATTGTTCACAAACCCGTTTCTCAGGCGTTGCTTCATCCAGACATCCAACCAATAACACTTCCAGCAGGGAGAGTGGGTAGTGCTCACAATTGTGAGGGGCTTAGTTTATAAAGCACAGTATAGATGCGCTTTGTGTACCAACAAAGCACACAATAAACAAGAGATTTAAACACTATCATGCAAGTACGCAAGATTAAACAATATCGGATCATTGAATTTATAGACTGCCTAATTTGCCTGATGGCATGATATCATGAGAAAAGTGTAGTGTGCATGATTTTCTTACCTTGTTTTCAAACCATTCCCTTTCATATTGCTGCAGGTCGTCCTGCCTTTGTAGGTATCACTGTCGCAGGGAGTAGGGGTCAATTCTTCCTGCAAATCTAGTGTAGTGTGTACCCAACATGGAGGCATCGGGCAGCAAGTATTGAAGAATAGTTTAATATCAGTCGTAATTGGTAGTGTGTGCCCAACTTTACTTCCAAACTGCTACCATTTTAACTTTCTACAAGTCAGAAATATCAAGGAAGGCTATACTGGTGTTCAAACCAAGAGCGTGCAAGGGGAGTCGCAGCAAGGTGCTCACACAGGTGAATGAGTAAAACAGGGATCACATAAACACGTATGTAAATTATATACACACATATATATATATATATATATATATATATATATATATACATACATACATACATTCACCTGTATTAAATCTATATATGTGCATACATCAAGTCTCCTATATATAGACTTAATATATTGCACACACATACATGCATAATTTGATCACTTTAAGCTTCTTGTTTGGGGTGTGTCAATCTCTGAACCTAGATGGGTTTTGAGGAGTAGAAAATGAAACAGACCATAGAAAATTTAGTTAACTGTAACTGATAAAGTGAGCTGTAAATCTGAATCATCCTACTCATGGCATCTCTGATCTCTGCAGAACATATTAGACTGCCTGGGTTTGCAGAATTGGCAGCCTCCGAGTTTAAATTTTTTCTTATACATTTTTTGGACTTAATGTCCACTCATTTACTACATGTTCTTAATGTTAATGTTACTTTTATAACATTAAGAACACTTCTAAGTAGGAAGCAGGAATAATCTGGCCCTGCCAATTGTACATAAATAAATTTGCGTCTTTTGCTACTAATTAATTTAATTATATCCCCATTTGATACGTCCCAGGTATGCACTTAGTAGGGACAATGTGTTCCCATTTGGTCATTATCACCTGCTTGAGGTGTTTATTTGTGAAACACAATATGGATCATAGGTGATGCTGGGAAAATGTTCAATGATCATCCCACTTCTGGAATGCTGCCAGTTATTCGTATCCATTCTTCGTGTGATAAATCCTCCTTCATATGCCAGTAGACTTCTCTATGTCAACAAATTCTGGGATACAGCAGTTATATTGGTTCTGCCAGAGTCTGAGTTGCCCGATTGAGCAATAAACCTGTCCACTCACTTCAAAGCTTCCCCCTCTGGCAATTATATTGTTTTTTTCAAGGTACAACACTGAACCTCTAATAGGAATTGCTCCCAATTGTAAAGCTGGGTACACAATGGCTGGTTTTAAAACGATCAAATGATTTAAAGCTATTATACTCCAGATATGAGGGCACGATTAGCCCCATGATGCTGCCATACACATTACATTCAGCTTACTGACAGATCTGTATTTTTCTCACTCATAACCCTCTGCTTCAGTTAAACTTTTTATTATACATGTTTGCAATCCTGACCTAAAGCAGGAAGTATTAGAAGAATCGTTTAAAGAATTGTTGACTGTGACAATTAGCAGGTCCCAAAATATCCAATCAAGCGATCAAATGCTGTTTCACACAATACCACAGCATCGTTGAACTGTACACATTGGTATGATGTCAATTTAAACTCCTGTTTGTCTTGCATATCATACAATAATCCTCAGAAAAACCTCCAGTGTGTTCCCAGCTTTAGTGAAGCCCAATATTTAGTATCTTTCTAAAAAAACAAAAAAAACAAAACAAAAAAACCCCCCCTAAAATAGTCTCTTGTCAGAAATACCTTGAGATGGCGTGACTAATAAAAGCATATAATAAAAAAAAACAAAAAACATTTTCAACGGCTTTAATATAGGAGAGAAGGTGTAGAAGATGGTCATTGAACTTGCACATTGCTAAGCAACAGTACTCCCTATGTGTATTTAATGTGTCTACCCATTCTTGGTCAGTTAATAAGCAACTCTATACAAAATGGTTTCCAATGTTTACTATGAAAACACACAAATGCAACTATGCATCAAGCAATCACTATGGTCAATTTATGCTTCACACCAGTAAACATACCATACCTTACACAACTATCGTTCAAATGTAAAGAATTCCCCAACACTTAGAAACAAGATCAGAAATGTTTATTTTAGGTGCCATGCTGTACCTGCCTTAGGCATTCACAAATGCATATGTAGTCTCAGTAACATATCATAAATGACTATATTGATTGTAGCATATGGTGAGAGTTTGTCCTATGAACATTAAAGTCACCGTATCTCCAGCACCTTTACATTTTCTTTACTTACATTATTTGACTAGGAAAGAAACGTCTATAACAGGTGACTGCACTGTAATTATGGCAATATATGCAACAAAAAAATTGGAATATTTTTGCCACCATCCACCATCCATGTATGGCTTCCTTCCATGTGACCTAAGAGAGACTATTTAGAGAACTTGCACAGTTTCCTCCATTGCTGCTGTTTTAGTCCTCTGCAGGCAGTGTTTGGAGGCACTCCATGGTTGTACTCTTTGGTGCAAGCATGTTAAATACACAAAACAGACCCTTTACAAATATTTGTCAAAACTCGTAGATGGGATTATGAGAAAGTCACTCTAAATACTGCTGAGAGTGGGGGGGGGGTCTTGTTTCAACTTCATGAGAAAACGTTAGAGGAACTCCACTTGCTACATACCTGGCAATATGATGCAAAGCAAGTGTTTAAATGAGCAAACATTTATTATGATTCTTTAACTAGGGGATTTTACTCAACACACTGACTAAAATATATATGTATAGGTCCTCTTCCTCCAGCAGCAGAAGAAGATGACAGAGCAGAGGAAGGCAGGATGGGAGGGAAGAAAACAGAGGAGTCTGTGCAGAGCAGAGGAAGGCAGGATGGGAGGGAAGAAAACAGAGGAGACTGTGCAGAGCAGAGGAAGGCAGGATGGGAGGGAAGAAAACAGAGGAGTCTGTACAGAGCAGAGGAAGGCAGGATGGGAGGGAAGAAAAGAAAACAGATCAGACCGTACAGAGCAGAGAAAGGCACAGATTTGGAAGACTGGCCAGGAGAGAAGAAAGAAAAACAGAGCATTCTAGATATAGCAGCAGAAGAGTGAATAGAAGGACCAGTACAAGACAAGAGAAGAGAGCTGAAAGACACACACAGGATGTGAACATTTAACTGTACCCCTGCCGACATAACGTTTTTCACTATTAAAGAGCAATATTACAGCCAACAATATGGTGTCACCTCTATCATAGATGAGTTTGTTATTGTCACCATACAGACTGTAACCGCTTCACGGACTCATTCATTTCTGGTCCTGAAGAGGACAGCACCAAACTAACAGTATCCTACAAGTCACGCCGTACGGTACAACACATGACAAATACTACGGCCCTAGAGAAAAGCATTGTTTTGTATTGGATAGTAATTGGGCATATCCATTTTTACATAAGACATACTCTTTTCACCCCAAAAAATCTGAAAACTGATCAAGATAAAACATAGAAAACGTCCATTGTATTCAATAGAAGGGAAGTCTCCAGAAGTGCAGGACAGACAAGATACCGTTTGCTGAGATTCCTAAGAATGCTGCTTGCAGCTCAGTAAGTGCTACACATGAAACACTGTCAGACACGGTTGTATCTCACACCATAGCGATGTCAGTAGTTCCCAGTGAAAGGATGGTCTGAATGTAGATTTACATGATGAAAAAAAATCTGCAATTACGGTTTGTATTAGATACCCTTTAAGATTACTATGCAACAGTTATTGAGACAGGATTTATACAATTTAAAAAAAGGAAACAAAAACAAAAAAAACAAGTTCTAACCTGTTTCCAGAGAAAGACATCGTCCATGTTAAGCCTCCAAGATATGATGAGGTGTAGAGAGGAGAGAATAACCCCACTCAAAACTGCTGCCCTCATGCGCACAGGAAGCAGGGTGTAGATGATGTAGATGAAGAAAACACTCCACCAGATTCCTTCAGAGGCACTAGGAGGGTTGACCATAAGAACCCCAAGAATTTGCACTGCAAAAAGGACGGCAATAACTAAATAACTGACAATCCACATATAGTCCTGGTGAAAGCCATTACGGTTGCAGACCACCATGAGGGATAGAAACAATGCCATGGCAACAGCAAGTACAGAAACATAAAGTACCTGGGGATCTCCATGAGTGCAATGAAAAATGAGCATAACCAGGCATACTAGGACCAGAACACCCATTAACATGGTCAGACTGCTCTGGTTCATCTGGAAAAAATAGCGTTGGTAAAGGCGTTCAAGTTTGGCAGACTGAAATTTCTTTGATTGGAAAACTTGAAGAAACCTCGTCCAGCACTCCCTAGGTGTCAGATGGTGCTCACCCTCATCCAAACCCACTGCTTCGATGGAACCCATTTTTGAGCCCTTGATTTCCCCGTCCTCAAAGCCAAGAGCCACAGATTTGAGTCCCAGGTCACCACCTGCACATTTCTTTCCGTAATGGTCCTCTTGCCAAGTACAGCGGAGGCTGAAGTTGTTGCGGTTGTTGCGCTCCATCTCAGGGTCCTGAAGGCAGCTCATGTAACGGGGGCCACACAGAGATGTGTTTTTGCGCTTGCTCTTCTTCCCATTGCGCTCCCCCCATGCTGTCTTACGTTCATCCACTTTGGGGACCAAGATACCACTAAACCACGACATTCTGCTGTAGAAGAGGTGAACAAATGCAATAATTAGAAAGTCAATTATACCATATGGGAATTCATTGTCCTGAGAAGTGAGAAACAAGTAATATGCTACACACACATATATATATATACACACACACACACACACACACACTATAATATATATATATATATTTTCTCATAACTAGGACAAAGTTTCTGTGGCTGCTTTTTATTATATGCAATGCCACAGAAAAGAAAGCAGTGTGTTTTGTGGTTGGTGTTTTCTTCCTATGATCATCAGCATAGAAACAAACGACAATCTAGGAAATCTGGTCATCTTGGAGACTCTGGCTCTGTAAATGTAATTCGTTACTTGTATAACTTAACATTCCTCTTATTCCAGCCTTCTTTCAAAGCAACAGGGTATACTGACAAATGAACTCAAAATAAAAGAATTCTGCATATTCTGAATGGGTTTCTGAATTCTTTGTTTTGTCATTTCTTAAATTTCTATATAGACATTAAACCAGAAGGTGGACTTCCTATCTCTACCTCTCCATAGTTTTATAGGAAACAATGTGTATAGTCACAGACATTTTTGATGATTGCTGTGTTTGTAGCTCATGTGCTACCTACAGCCCTGCATTAAAAGACAAAACACCAGCTTTGGTTTTAAATATTCTTTAAATTAGGCAATCCTAATATTGAATAGTACACCAGTAACCCATATTTTTTGTAATATCATCGTAGCCTTAGGTATTGAAATAAGGTCCTGTCTCCAAACATCTTTGTTTTGGCAATAGAGCGGTTAGCAGACATTTTTATTGTGAATTCTCATCATAAATTTAGTTTATTTGCTGAACTGTGACCTCATTACAGCCCTGCATGGAGTCCTTGAGTTTATAAATTAAACATAACTGAATCAGAAGGCTTAGAACTTGAATATTCACAAGGGATTCTGCAAGTGTTCCAAAAGAAATTTATATATAAAAAAATACATTGCTATCATATCAATTTGCCCAATTAGATCATCGCAATTTGCCCAAAAATATACTTGGCGCGTATTATGCACACATACTTAAGTTTGTATGGACAGGTTAAACGTTCAATATCATATACAGCACGGGTTCTCAACCCTGACCTCAAGTACCACAAATACCGTTTTCACATTACAACCCTGCAATAACCCGAGATTCTCAACCTGGGTTTATTGATGTGTGATTTGTGGTAAAAAGAAAAAAAAAAACAGTTTCGAACCCGGGGGGGGGTTCCAGTTGCCTAGAAACCCCCTCCCAAACTGTAGCTGTATGTCATGTCTCCCAGGAAGATACAAGCTGAAGATGGTAGAGGTGCTGTCCGATCAAATGTACAGAGCTACTGCTTTCTCTGTGCACTCCATGCATAGGCGTTGGAAGGGAAAGGGGGCCCTGCATGTCTGCAATGTTGATTACACTGGCCGACAGATTCTTTTAAGTTATACAGAGATTCAGAGTGTCCCGCGCCCCCCTCCTCCTCCCTTCCAATCAAAATAAATGAACCGTGATGCAGACACGTGACCTTCAGTTGCCTGCATCATGTCAGTGAGTACAGCCCGCGCGCCGCTGAGGATCTATGTGATCAGAAGGTAAGAGAAGTGTGGTTATTTTTACAGCACTCTAAAATGTTTATTTTTACAGGAGGTGTGTGTGTATATACAGTGTGTGTGTGTGTGTGTATTTGGAAACCCCCCTGAAAATTCCTGTGTTTGCCACTGAATCAGGTGTCTTTGTGAGAGATCTGTGTTGAAAAATCACATGGAACCTTTTCACACTATAACCTCACGTGTTGTCTTAAGAAAAACCCTACTTTTTCCCCGGTTCCTATTGCCAAGTCATTAGACCCGGGTCAAGGCAGAGGGGACGTTTCACATCACTATCAAAAACCCTGGTTTCAGCTGAGACCCGGATCTAAGGCCAAAAACCAGGGTTTTGGGTGGTGATGCGAAAGATGTATAACAGTGAATATTTTCCTTGCTAGAGAACAGGTGTGTTCATTACCTTCTTGACATATGCAAAACAATTCCCAGGTGGTACTCATTACATCACTTGTGATTATTAAGAGAACTGGAAAACATGCAATGTTATTGGTACTTGAGGACACTGTACTAGAAGTACTTGAGGTACTGTGGTCTAGAAAATGCTTGTTCAGATCGAAAACTTAAAGGACAATCTAAAGTATAGCTTCAAATCATAGAATTTATTTGAATCCCTTAAGGTTGCTCTCTTTTGCACAGTCTCTGATGTATTTATGACTTTCTGGAGATATGGCCTCCAGAACTGAACAAAGTATTTCAGGTGATGTCGTACCAAAGATCTATAAACGGGCATTACTTCTTCTCTCTTTCTGCTACTAATTCCTCTCCCTATGCAACCAAGCATCTGACTTACCTTTCTCATTGCTTTGTTACACTGCTTTGCAACCTTTAAGTCACATAAAATAATGACTCCTAGATCCCTTTCCTACTGAGTAGTTTCTAATGTAGTGCCATTAATGATATATTGGGCTTTTGTTTCCCAAGTGCATGGGCATTAAACTGCAGTTGCCACACTCTTGACCATTCCACCAGTCTCAAAGAAAAACACACCACACAGAATTCTGTCTCGCTGTGATTACACCTTTGGTATGTTTTCCTTTCTCTTGTTTCTACATTGGAGAAAATTGCAGAAAGCCCTCCCTCACAGCTGAGTTTCTTTAGCACCTGAGGATCTCTTATTTTTTTGCATTCCTCCAGTCTACCTGGATCAGTGATGGCGAACTTATGACATGCGTGTCAGACGTGACACGCCAAGACATTTTGACTGACACGCAGTCAAAATTTCTTGGCGTATCACCTCTGACACGAGTGTCATAGGTTTTACTGATTGTGGCAGCGGATGTTGGCAGCAACCAACAAGGTAAGGGGTGGGGAGAGGCAGTATCAGCTGCAGGGGATATGGCTGATACCGCCTCTCCCCCCTGCAGCACCTGATTGGATCAAAATGATCCAATCAGATGCGGCAGCCTAGGACACAGTGAATGAAGTTGCGTAACCTAGGTCACACGCAGTTTAAGAGCAGGAGGAAGAGAGAGGCGCCTCAGAGGAGAGCAGAAAGCAGAGGTAAGTTTATTTTAAGTTTAAATTAGTTAAAAAAGCTGGGCACTAATAAAGGGGGCAAAAAGTGCCAAAGGCTGAGCACAATAAGGGGACAATAAGACTGGGCACAAAAGGGCAAAAAGGCTGGGAACTAATAAAGGGGTAAAAAGGCTGGGAACTAATAAAGGGGCAAAAAGGCTGGGAACTAATAAAGGGGCAAAAAGGCTGGGAACTAATAAAGGGGGCCAAAAGGCTGGGCACAAAAGGGCAAAAAGGCTGGGAACTAATAAAGGGGGCAAAAAGTACTCTCTTTACTAGGGCTGCAAATATCACAAAATTATGGATATTTCTAGAAGTGACACGCCACCCGAGGCAAGCTAGATTTTTTTCCGAATTTTGACACACCGAGCTCAATAGGTTAGCCATCACTGACCTAGATCATCCCTCTGGCATGTCTACCCTGATACATATCTTTGTGTCATCTGCAAAAAGGCATATTTCCCCTTGATACCACAGGCAATATCACCTATTAAGATATTAAATATCACTGGTTCAAGTACAGAACCCTGTACTGCACTGGTTACCTTACCATCCCCAAGAGGGATTCCATTTACTACAACCCTCTGTTGTCTATCCTGTAACCAAGATCATATCCATGCAACTATCTTTAAGGTATGAGGCTTGTTGATAAAATCTTCTGGAAAGATGAATCATACAGTCTCTCTCTCTTCAAACTAATCCCTCAGCTGGTATGATTTTAGAGTTTTCATGGCACCAGATTAATGTAGGAATAGCACACTCCTCTCCTTATTGCACATGCACAAGGGAAGATTTTCTCCTGGCTTAAGGTTTTAATGTCAGACTTAAAATATATTAAACTAGCTGTCCAAACTAAATGGGAATCAAACCAAGTGCATTAATCACTTAAAACTGTTGCTATAAGTTTGCATGCAGCGCATTTCACACCTGATAAGTTACACAGAACTTAGCCTCTATTTCAATATAGGGCGACATCAGAACCCATACTCCGTTATTATGGCGTTTCCCTGTGATTCAAAATACTTGAATGGCAATTTTGTTACTATGTCTGTTGTACTGTTTTAATGCTTTTCTTCTCTTACAAATCCCACAATTTAGCAAATGTTAAAGCACTTACCTCTCCTGATTGAGAGGTGGCAGCTTCCCAGAAGCTCCCGGCTGGGTGGGTGAAACACGGCATTTATTACGTCGGGTGGAGAGGTGGGAAAGGACCTCTGTTTCGGGGTTTGCTAATTCTATGGCATTAGGAGGAAGATTAGAAGATATTTCAATTGGGCACCTAGAAAAATTGAATGAAAAAAAGATAAACGTCAGATAATCCACATTACAGGAGCAACATTTTAACTACTTTACTTCATTAACGCGAAAGACCAAAATGCTAATTATATTGCCATCATCCCTCCTTAATGTGTGCCTAGTATCTCATTTACTAAAGATTGTGCTTGACAGAGTAAAGCTGGGTACACAATATTAATATCAGAAAATACGATCCCTGACCAACTAGTTGATCAACTATTGGTAGAGTGAATTCGCTCACACAACCTCTCTTTCAATCCAGTTTAGGTGATCTGATCATTAAAAAATAAAATAAATAAACCACCTGACCAATATAGAAGTATGTAAGATCCTATTTGTCCAATACTTCTGCCAACACATTACGTACACAGCGCTGCGATTGGCAACCGCACAGCCAGCATATGCAGACCAAAGATCTTCAGGTAAATTGGCAAGGTGTGTATGCAGTTTGGGTGTTACATTTGTAGGATTGTGTAAAGAGTTTGGCGGGAGTTGGACCCCTGAAGGATTGTAAAGTGTGTGCCCAGGTTTACTGAGGAGGGGCCTAATCCAGACCTACGCTCGGGTGTGTTTTTACGATGGTCGTAAGCGTAAAAACAGCAATTTGTACTTACTGCGCATGCTTGGGGCAGATGTTAAGCTCATGTTATGATACGAAATTCTGAGCATATGGGTCTTGAGCGTATCAGCTTCGTAACAACGCTTGAGGGGTAGTGCCTGCTATATGAAACCCGTAAATACACACCAAGGGCGGGGTGAGGCATTTAAATTGTACAGTATGGGCGTGTGAAGCGGCGTAACTACGCGATGAGCTTACGGCCGCCCGCAGTTACGAACAGAAAAGTTAGGGTAGGGTTTGCTGTGCGTAAGCAGGCTAAACTAAGAACGACCAAGGGGAGTGCATCGTTGGTACGCTGGCGTAAATACGCTATGCACATGATCGTTTCTAGAGCGTAGGTCTGGATCAGGCCCGAAAGGTGCAAAAGCCTAGATTGGATGCCCATTTTAATTCAAAAACTTTTGCTGTGATATGGCATAAATGTTAGCCTTCTCCTTTATGAATACAAAACACTATGATATATTGACCCAGGGGCACCTCCAATAAAGAGAGCTTGAAGGCAGTTGCGGCCATTCTTTTTTTTCTTTTTCTTCTTTTTATTTTGTGTCAACAAGACCAACAATGAGACTTATTTATTTTCTGTCCCTACTTCACCCTGGTTACAAGAGCAGAATCTGTTGTATTAAAGTGCCACTAAAATGAATCTACAGTTGTACTTTAATTAGGTCAAAACAGAAGTCTATAAAGATCGCTGCACCATTTTGCTTCATAATGACCCTGAAAACAAATTCATATCACCTTGTTCCTAATTTTAATAAAAAGGTCTATAAAATTCTGCTTAGCCTTATATTAAAGTGGAAACATCAGTAGTCAAGTCATTTCAGGAAAGTTTAGGTATATTTTAAATTAATATAAATGGATCAAAATTAATTGACTAACCTAACGAATATTTAGAAGATGTCACAACACAAACAATGAACAAAAATATTTTTTAAAGCCAAAATTTTGCCAAATTCCCATAGGTTGCCAAAATCAGATAAGTAATAGTTATAGTATACATGGGTATTATACAAACAGAGTAAGAAAAGAAAATGAGCATTAAGCCAGAATGGTTCTCTATGCATAGTTAAACATTATACATCAGTACACTTTTGGTATACTACTAAAATAACTGAAACTAAAGAGCATGGGGTAGAATATAAAAAATAAAATCATCACATTTTCAAATAGTTAGGTACTATATACATCTATCTATCTATCTATCTATATATATATATATATATATATACACACATACATATACATACATATACATACACACATTTGGGCAGCGACACCACAATGGATTTAAAATAAAATAACGTTCAGACTTTCAATTGTAATTCAAGGTTTTGAACCAAAATTTATTACCAACCATTTTCGTAGACAGCACTCTATTGTTAGGGGCTCAAATGTAATTGGACTATTAACAATCATAACAAAAATGTTCAGTTTTAAAACTGCCTGCAGTGCAGAACCCATGGACATCACCAAATGCTGGGTGTGCCTTTGTTATCCTTTGCTAGGCTCTTTCTGCAGCTCTCTCCAGTGGTTTGTTCATGGGTTTTGTAATCGGCAAGTGAAATGCATGCTCCGTTGGGTTGAGATCAGGTGACTGACACAGACATTGCAGGAGCTGCTAATGTCTTCTGTCACATTATCAATACTAGTGAGCCAGTGCCATTGGAAGCCATGCATGTCCACGCCATCACACTGCCTCCACAGTGTTTTACAGATAATCAGCCATTCTAAGCATTCTCCATACTTCTAATCTAATCTT
>WWET01002200.1:191602-240424 GCA_011038615.1 Limnodynastes dumerilii
CTTCCGATCATTCTGGTACAGGATCTTAGTTTCATCTGTCCAGAAAATGCTGTATCAGAGCTGCGATAGCTTTTTAATCATTTTTTTTTTTGTGAAGTCTAATCTGGCCTTTCTATTCTTGAAGTTTATGAATTGTGTTCTCCTTGTGGTGCAGACACAAAATTTGTTCTAGTCTGTCTTCTATATACAGCAGACCATGATAATGATATGCCTACATCATGGAGTGTGTTCTTCCCTTGGCTAGATATTGCAAAAGGTTTTTTTTTTTTGTTTTTTACAATGGAAAGGATTCTGTGATCATTGTTGCATTATATGGACATCCAGGCATTTTTGATTTGCAGAGTTCACCAATTTAATCATTGTTTTCTTAGAAGGTGCCCAACTATTGATTTGGCCTCTCCTAAGATTCTCAATGTCTCTCTAAAAGACTCTGTTTTGGCAGTCTAAGGATGGATGGCCTGTTCACTTGCACTGTGCACCCTTGACCACATGTTGTGGGTTCTCAGCAACAGCTTCCAAACGCAAATGCCACACTTTGGGCCAGATTTACTAAAGCTGTGGGTTTGGAAATGTGGAGATGCTGCTCATAGCAACCAATCAGATTTACATACCAGAGAAGGTCAGCTAGAATCTGATTGGTTGATATGGACAACATCTCCACTTTTCCAAACCCTCAGCTTAGTAAAGCTGACCCTTTTGGCTGCTCAACAAATATATTAAATAATGAAGCCCACACATCCCTATGAAACAGCCTTTAAGTAACTGTCTAGTTACAATTAGCCAGCTGTAACAGCTGTAATTCCTGATCCCTTTCTCCAGTCTGGATGTGAATACCCATTTCGGAGTATGCAGATAGTACATTGAGGGCATGTTAAGCACTAAGAAATTTTAATGGTGGGGATGATCTATCATATCCCCATACTGCAAAAGATCCCCTCGCCCACATGGAAGCCTAAATAAACAGTGGATGATTAATACGAATGCAGTTGGAGGGCAGCGGCATTGGACCTCTGTCCATGGTCTGCGTTATATGGTTCAAACTGTATCGAAATTCAGGTTTAAAAAATTCTAATCAAGGCTTTATTATTCCTCAGATATGAAGTGTTCTAAAATTTCACCTGTCTTAGCTCATTTTTTTATTGAATTTCTTGCAAAGATTACCTGCCAACAGGGCTTTCAGTGGGCAATGATTTGGCTGTGAAAGGTGCACCAACTGTGTGAGTCGTGCATTAAAGTTGACTGGTTGAAGCCACTCAAGTAAATGACCAAGCTAGGCCATCACATGATAGAGTCTGACAGCGGAAAGAGCCAAACCTCCTGCTGCTTTAGGAGGACACAAAGCGGGCACCTTCATTTTAGGCTTACAGCAGCCTATATAAAAAGAAAGGAGGTAAAAATGCTGTTAGTAATGTAGATTGACGAGTGCTGAAATGCATATAAATATTTAGGCAACACCACCACCTTAGTATGGTTAATGCTGCCAGTCATACTGGATGGAGTTTCCTCCACACATGTGCATTTATGTGCTGATATCCAGACTCATAAACACTTAAAACAACTTATCCACTGGAAGGGGGATTGTGTTGCAGCTGGTGGGGATGCCCGCTGACCAAGGGGAAAGATGTAAGACTACCCCCTTTACTAGTTATTAACCTACAAATTGCTCTTTTACAAAAAGCTATATGCATAGTAGAAAAAAAAAAAAAAAAGACTTTCTGATAGACACAGGTTCACATATATCATAGAGCTAGTCATCTCATAGTTCTTCAATGGAAACAATCACTGCACAAAGAGAAATGCTGATTATGCACTATGGCTGCTATGTTAAGTGTGTGTGTGTGTGTGTGTGTGTGAGAATAATAATTTACCTATATTTCATGAGAATCCTGGCTTTAAGTTTACGGACAATTTAATCGATTAAGCTGGCACTACATAACTTGATCTTTTGATTTGTGAAATTAGCGCTGTCTAAAATGAGCAAGTACAGCAGTAATAAAGTAATAAAAGTTCTGCATCTTTCATTACTATATGACTGCTATACAGGTAACTATGGATTCATACAGAGTAATTCCAGCCAGGTGGTGTAGAAAATGCGGCCACACACTACTGACCAAAGCTTCTCTTTTATAAAATGAGCCAATAGTACAGTAAAAAACAAAAAAATACTCTTGCTTAATATTTCAAACAACAGGTCATCGCTGAAGATAATGAGCGCTGAGCTGAATGACACACCAGGAGATCTGGTTTCATTTCAAAAGTGTTACCATAACACAGACAAGCCATGTCAGTGATAAGAGCCACATCTCCTAGTTTATTTTACTGTACACAGTCCCTATCGCCTGCTGTCAGTGTACATAAAGGAACATAGAATGCCTTGTTGGAATATAAAATGCTGGGTATCTGTGCACAGACAAAATATGTCATCTGAAGCAATTGGTCATACGGAGCTGAATTTCTATTTTATACAGCATACATGCACATGGCATCGTGTTTAAAACTGGGTTTTCGCCTTTAAAGCAGTGAAAGTACAAAACACACATGCAACCCGATACACTAGATGCTACATTTTATCTATTTAATAAAAAGAAATCAAGGACACCAAATGCCATCTTAATAACAAAGACCTCACACATTTATGTCTTTTTAACAGCCTGCGTTGGATTTATTGCAGTCAAAACCCTCAAGCCCTATAAATAACACATTCTTCAGCATAGATAGAGGCTATTAAAATCTAATCCTCATTGTTATGAATTCTAAGATACTAGTAAAGAACACGGATTCAACTACCAGATGAATCCAAAAAAACAAACACAAAATGATACATATTATTTATAAAGGCTTTGTTTGTTTTATTATAAACTTCTCAATAAACAAAAACCTGCTTTAAGGTGCATTGAGTTTCTATGTGTAAATGTATAAACTCAATGAATGAATATTCAGAATAAAATGGTTTGCACTTAAAGCGACTTTTTAGCAAATTAACTTTACATCATTGTAACCAACATATACTGATGTACTGATGGCTTACTGACTTTACAAAGTCAACTATATCCAGCCTGAAGAGTATCATTTAGCTGATGAACAGCTTTATGAAACCGCTCTTCAACATTTTAGAGGTGTAGCTGCTTGAAATGTTCTCCATTAAGTGTGCATTGTCTGTACAGCTCTGCATGTTCTGTGGACATGCCTTTAGCCCAATTCATTCTAAACGTCACTTAAGGTCAAGAGATAAGCATCTCTAGGGAGCGCCAGTCTCTCCGGGTGCTGCCCCATGATCGGATGAACAATCAGTGCAGCTCATATTAGGTAATGCTAGTATTCAGTTCCTATGACAGCGCGAGATCACTTAACTGAGCATATTCCATGCAGCAGGGGCCCAGGACAGGGGACTGAAATCAGGTCGAGTACCACCAGATTCCAATATTAATGTGTATATAATAATTATAATATAAATGTGTGTGTGTGTGTGTGTGTGTGTGTGTGTGTGTGTGTGTGTGTGTGTGTGTAATATTAAGACAGGAGTGTATGCATTTACCAAACTACTTGCTGCCTATAGTTTACGATTATTTGTGTGTTATATCTTTTGGATATTTTCTCTTATTTTCTTCCTTGTACAGTGGGCTCCCATCTTGTACACCCTGGTGCTTTGTGTGCTGGCTTTTAAGTGAGAACCTTTTTTTGCCAACTATTTAAACTTCTGCGACTATCATTAAGGTGTGTGGACCATGGTGCGCGGACCAGTGCTATTTAATAATAATTAATATCTTTATATGTGATGTTGCCTCTGGTATTGAGGGGAAATATGCCTTTTTGCAGATGACACAAAGATATGTAACAGGGTAGACATGCCAGGAGGGGTACAGAAAATGAGGGATGATATAGGTAGACTGGAGGAATGGTCAAGTGTGGCAACTGCAGTTTAATGCCAAAAAATGCAATATCATGCACTTGGGGCACAAAAATACAAAAGCTCAGTATATCATTAATGGCACTAGAGTCATTATTTCATGTGACTTAAAGGTAGCCAAGCAATGTAACGAAGCAATGAGAAAAGCAAGTCAGATGCTTGGTTGCATAGGCAGAGGAATTAATAGTGATGCCCCTTTATGGATCGTTGGTACGACCTCATCTAGAATACGGTATTCAGTTCCGGAGGCCATCTCTCCAGAAAGACATAAATACATTAGAGACTGTGCAAAGAAGAGCAAGTAAAATGGACCATGACCTGTGTCACAAAACATACAAAGAAAGGCTAGAGGAACTAAACATAGGATAACAGCTTTCAATTATATCAAGGTTTGTGACCGGCTAGAGGTGGGTGGAATTTAAAGAGGTGTAATAGAACACAGGGTCATGCATTTAATCTGGAGGGTGGTAGATTCAGAGGAAATGTGCGGAAAAATGACTTCACTGAAAGGGTGATAGATAAGTGGAATAGCCTCCCACCTGAGGTGGTTGAGGCTAACATAGTAGAACAGTGTAAACATGCTTGGGATAAATATAAGGATATCCAAAATCTCAAACTAAATTGAGGGTAAATAGGGTCTAGGGTCAGTATAAATTTTAATAAACAACTGGGCAGACTGGATGGGCCATGTGGCTCTTATCTGATGTTACCTTCTATGTTTCTATGGTTACTATGGTAAGCATTTGTGATAAGTTTGTATAGCCAAAACAAACTGCACTACAAATCATTATAGGCCTTAAGGTAACCCATCGTCCACCTCTGAAAAGTTGCTGCAGAAGAGAGGAGCGGATACAGGGTTCATTTCTTCAGTGCACAGCCAAGGGGTGTCAGGTGACAAACTCACAAGCAGGCTACACAAAGGAGAGTTCTCTCACCTTCATATTACCAGTGTGATGAATCTACAGAATGTCTGCTTCTTCTCCACAATGTACTGTCAAGTACTGAACAATCAGGTGAAGTCTTTCAGTATGGACAGGACAAAGATCAGCCGCAGAATCCTGACTAATTACAGTAACGATGTCGGATCATTTAAAAAATCCTATTGTGTACCCAGCTTAAGTTTTACTCTCACAGTGTGTCACTCGCTGGCTGCAGTGCTGCAGCTGCATCTCACTGCCAGCAGAAACAGCCTAAGCCTGCAACCACTGTTACTGAATTCAACGTGTGATGAATACGTACGTGTGCCATGGCTGGGAACCCCGAATGTAGGGGATAAATATCGGACCACATACCCAACATTATTAGGGCATTTACTTATTATCACTGCAAACATTGCAACAGTGTGCGAGTGAAAGTGAGAATTTCAAGCAATATACACAGACACATATGTCCTCCTTTATGTGAAACGGTCAGTTATATTTCTCAGAGTATGTGGATAGAATACAGCCTATGATATGTTACATATGTGTCGGAGTACTGTAATGTAGAAAAGACTGGAAGACAAACTGGGTCTCTGAATAGCAGGATTCATCTGCACCAATGCTCTCTATGCTTCTATGATGCCCAACCCAAACGTGCGGACACACACAGCTTCAAGCACAGGCAGCCTGTGGCCCTCCACGTATAGGGACACAAAAAAATCCCAGAATGCTCCAATAGCAAAGATACTTGGCACTTGCTTATGCTTGGACTAATCATTCTCCAAAATGCCCATGGTACTCAAAATAAAGAAAAGACAAAAAAGATGTTATTTATGAATTTATATTTATTCCATAGCAATAAGTATTGTGTCATAAATGGATCTTTTGCTTTCATAACTGTATGCTTATTATTACGCCTCACGTTTCAAACCTCGTTTTTAGGTACCTTATGACACTTAAGAGTGCCATAGGGCTACCTTATCTTACCACTCGGTGGCAATCTACGTACCTAACTTGTGTAAATAAACTACTACATGTGCAGGTACACATAGTAGGTCATTTCGGGAAAATATGCACTTAGGAAGCCCAAGCTTCTTAAGTGTGAATCAAGACCATTGTGAGGAACTGCTTCCGAATAGTGTTATAAACACATAGGGACAGGCAGAAGGACGCTGGGCTAGCATTGTGATCCGCCCTTACTATCAGATTGTTCCCATCTTTACAGAAACGCACCCTTTTCTCCAGAGGATAAATCACTAATACAAATGGTTTCCCTTAAAAACATCAAGATGGTAATATTTCTCCACTAGACATATTTCAGCAGTAATTGCTTTTTCTACTTCTACGTGCAACAAATATTCTTTAAAAATGAAATCTAGTTGAAAGTTTTCTTTAACTCTTGTTGAACCAAGTAAAAGGGAATAAGATACTAGCAGCGTCCATTATGACTGCTTCTAAACAATTACAAGAAGCAGGAGGGAGACAGTATTCAATTACAATATCATTCTGTAAATAAAAGCAAATGTTCCAACAAAACATTAGATATTTAAAATGTCATTATCCCATTCTCGGAACAATTTAAAGTTCAAGTTTTATTGATTTTTAATTTTCTTTTACAATTTTTTTTATTATACAAAAGTAGTATAACAAGTTGTTCTTTAAAAACAAAGACAAGCAACAGAGAACTGTGATTAGCCCATCTTGACCTTTTTCTATTAGATGCCAGAATTATGCCTCATTTAATCAACAGGAATTCATTATTATTAGCACTAATCAACATCCATCAATCAATAATTTTATTATTTAAAATATGTATGCTTATGTGTACATACAATTAATAGTTGGTAATGCCCTTAAGTACTTACTATTATTAATAGTATTTTTTGCTCTCCATCTGTTGATTTGCTGCTTGGTAAGGTTGACAGGTTCACATATGTCCTGTATTTAAATCAATAATTAACTTGTACTTCAATTAGCATGTTCTATTTTTTTCCCCAAAAAACTATTTGCCTATGTACACAATTACAGTAGTGCCAACCCTATTAAACCAGGACACACCAAAACAAAGATCATTTTTTGCTTTTTTTTTTCCCCTTGTAGTTCCACATATCCAGTGCCCTTGCCCATGTGTTATAGATAAGATGACTATTAATTAACTAGTAAAAGAAGGGGAAAATGAGAGGTTTTATAAAAGGGAGGGAGGGATTATTAAAAAATAAAAAAAAGTGTTTTAGAGAGAATGGTATAGTCGGTTATGCTGCACATACAAAGATGTGATTTAAACTGGGACATGGAAAACACTTGATTTAAGTGATAGCTAACATAATATATGCAATAAAATAGACACGCATAAAAAGTCAAATACATTTTACAATTAAATGAGTTTTATTTAGCAAAAAAACAAACAAAAAAAAAACAGGAACAATGCGTGTTTTATTGTTTTCAGTATTTCTTAATAATAAATACATGTACTAAAGTTTTTTTTGTTTTTTTTTTAGGTCATTGTGGATATTGGGTCAATCCCCCCCACAGACACAGGTAGCTGCCTGGGAACAAGTGCAGACTCAGTGTCCTGATTGTAACATCACACCCTGTTGTCATGGAGACAACTGTCTCAAGCCTTGTCCACCATAGACACTATACACAACCTGTAGTAGATAAGGCCACAAACAAGCAAGCCAGAAAGAGTACAATATCAAGAGAGAGGAGGGTGGTTCATGGGAAATAAGTCATTGTAGCTAGAAATTCACTTAGCAAAAACATAATTCTGTAAATGTACCACACTAATAAACAAGTATACTAGTGTTTCACTGTTATCAAATTTTTGAAAAAGGAAACACCTGAAGACTGTTCTTGAATCTAAATCTTTGCGAAAATTCTTTTTTATATATTAGTACTGGGTGTAAAGGATATCCAGGCTTGAGCAGGCAGAGGTGTTTGCGCAAAAGAGAGCAAGGCAATAATTATGGGTAATGTAATTATACATGGATATTTTTATGATTTATGGACTGTAGTTTCAAAACATCACATTGCAAATTGAACCTACCTTCAATTCCTTTCCTTGCTGTCTAACATTTAGTACCATATCAACAAAAATGTAACAAATTCCTCACTATGAACCGGATTCAAACCCCCCGCACATTTTCCGTATGTGCAGGGATCTGTACATCCGAGAGAGAGAGAGGGGAGTGCACACCCTCTGTCACTTCCCTCTCTTGTGCCGGCTTTATGGCAGCAGCCATGAGCCTGCATTAACTCTCTTGCGCGGATCAGCAGTCCGTTCAACCGCTGATCCGCAGCAGTGTGGAAGCCGCCTCCCACACTGTACACTTAGCATGCTTCCCCCCCACCCACTTTAGCAGGCGGAGGGGAAGCACAGCCCATTTCCTCTGAAGCACAGCCCATTTCCTCTGAAGTGCGTCCTCCAGTGAAGTCAGGCCACTTACGGTGCCTTACGTGCGTAAGTGACCTGATCCGGTCCTATTTTATTCAAAGTTCATTATCTGTCTACACAAGCACAGCCGTCTCAAGAATCCATTAAGTCTAATAAAAACATAGAAAGCGACGGCAGATAAGAGCCACGTGGTCCATCCAGCCTGCCCAGTTATTTATTTAAAACTGTGCTGACCCTAGATCCTATTTTCCCTCAATTTAGATTATCCTTGTATTTATCCCAAGCATGTTTAAACTGTTCTAATGGGTTAGTCTCACATCTCAGATGGGAGATTATGTTACTTAACTAGCATTTCAGTGAAGTAATTTTTCTGCACATTCCCTCTAAACCTACCACCCTCCGGTTTATATGCATGACTTTGTGTTCTAAAAGTATTAAGGGACTAACCACCAGGTCGCGTAATCAAACTATCGGGGGGGATTTTGCCAGAGCCCCTGATGGTGGGGAAGGACTTGGCTGCACCCCAACAGCAGGTCGTGGCCCCTGGCAGAAAGTCCCGCGGAGAGATAAATGAAAAGACCTGGAAGTCCAATAACACACCGACAATGTAGAGAAAGGGATGAGATTTCCGGAGAAAATACCAGAGACTAACAGGTCCCAGGACCCAAGGGTAACAGGCAGATACACAGATAAAGACAAGATATCAACAGGTAAGGTGTACAAAATAGAATGAGGCTGACCAGCATACAAGAGATTAAACAGGATAAAAACCAGATGAAACTGAAGTGAGCTGGACGAGAAGAAAGAGGAGAGTAGAGAAAAGGTCGCCCAGTATTGAGCCTGACAAGCTGGCGGGCTAGGGTAGGACAGGGAAAATTAATCTTCACAAACTGAGCCAGACAAGCTGGTGGGTAACAGTAGATTGCACAGAATAAGCCTGGCAGACTGACGGGTTAAGTTAATGGAAAACTGCAAAATATTGAGCCAAACAAGCTGGCGTGCAGGAGGTAAAAATTAGGTAAGTATCTCACCGCATGGTATTTAGCCAGGCTAACTGGCGTGCGGAGGTTAAAGGAAGAACGAACAATAAACTGCACAGTATTGAAGCCAGACAAGCCAGCATGCAGATATAAAAGGTCAGGTAAGTACTAACTTTACTGAATGTAGCCAAGCAGGCTGACAATCAAAGGGTCAAGACAAGGTAAAGTATTTAATAACACAAAATGTAGACAAGCAGACTAGTACATAAAAGTTAAAGACTAGGGGCCGTATGTAGACTACCGGACGTATAACGTATCCTACTGCACATGCGTAGTACATTTTTTACGTTATCTACCTATCTTTTCCTTACGTAGATTGAGTAAACGAGGTGTGAAAGACGTATTTGTTATATGTCCGGTAGTCTGCATAGGTCCCTAGGTAAGTATAGTTGACACAGAGTTTAGCCAGCTATGCTGACATACAAAGTAATAGGCAAGGTAGGTACTTAGTAACATAAAATGTAGCCAGACAGGCTGATAAGTAAAGGTTATAGGCAAGGTAAGTATTGCAGCCACAGAATTTAACTAAACAGGACAAGCACCTAGAACCAGAAACAGACTAGAGGAGCCAGTAGGAGTAGATAGATAGAACTCAGAGGTAACACAGAGTACCGAACAGCAGGACACACGTGCACAGAGAGAATACTATCATAGGCATCCATGTGCAGGGATGCAGGGGATTTAACAAGACAGGGGCCAATAGCAGCGGTACGCCTCAGAATGGGCCGGGCTCGAGGAGATGCAGGAGGGCTGGTGCCCAGATCACCTAGCAACGAGCTGGACGCCCAGCCCAGTCGTGGGGAGAGACAGCCTATTACACACAGACGCGGTGTATAACAAAAAGAAACTAAGCATGGATATAAAAAATAAACAAGTACAGAATATCAATAATGTATATAAGTAGTTTCCATAGGATAAGATAGAAGGAAAAACAACACTACACACAAATTGCATAAAATGTGCATTGAATTGAACATATTTCAAATATCTATCTAAATCTTAAATCAACTAACTAGTTACCACTGATTAACTTAAAATATACTGAATTTACCCTGGCATAATCCAAAACGTAGAAAACTTTACTGCATGTAAAACACACTCTGCTATTAACGTTTGCATAGAACACAAAAGCTACAAGCCACACCTAATATCTCTATGTTCTCAGAACGTCCACCTGCTAAATGAGTGAGCTTTCCTTTTATATTATAGCTTATTTCCTTCACCTTTTATACTACAATAATGTCCAATATGCAGTACATTAATAAAAAAATTATATTTTGCAAAGTTTTTGCTAAGAAATATATATGTAAAATGGGAAAAAATTTCAGAAACACACAAAATCAGCCAATAGCCTGCATGCAAACTGCACTTGATATTGATTAAACTACTATTCTGCACTCTAGACCAGGGCTCAACACACTATTGAATGTAGGAGCCAGAGTTAAACACATAAGAACCAGATTTTGATTAACAACCGCATATGTATGTATGTATTAAATGGTATTCCACCACTGACTCTCTTTGAAGAGGGGGGGGGCAACATGGTCTTTGATGGGATATACACACACATATATATATATATTCATATATATAGATTCAATTAAGAATATGCACTGCAATAGAATAAAAATCTTTGCCGAAAAATACGCAGCATTAGCTTCACACTCTAGTTATTCGCGGTGCGAAGCTGCTAATTGAATCTGGCTCATTGTGTTCTCAATGACACGTGTACTGCACTTTGTGAATTACAGATGGAATACTCCGCTAGCTTGGTATATATAATCTGGGTATCATCAACACTGCAGTCAGGACCGTCCTGGAGGCTGAAGCAGCCAGGACTGCCATGGAGACTCAGTGCTGTGATGGTATTTGAAAGATTCACCCCCATACCCGTAGGCGGAATACTGACGTAGTGCAGAGGGCCCTGTGCTGGAGAACTGCGCACCCTTGTAGATGATGTAGAGTAGAGAGCGCTGTGCTGAGCTCCAGACACATTTGCAGATAATGAGCGATGGAGCGGTTAGTGTAGAGAGTGCTATGGTGAGAGCAGCACACATTTGCAGGTGATGACTGCTGGATGTTGTAGTGCAGTGAGCATTGTGCTGGGAACTGCACACACTGATGAGGAGTGCTGAAGCTGGTAGTACAGAGAGTGCTATGGTGAGAGCTGCACACATTTGCAGATGAGTGCTGGAATCAGAGAGACAGAGCAGCAATGCTGACACGAGGAGTACTGTAACCACATGAGTCACAGGGACCAGGAACTAGATACTAAGGTACATGTTGCACTGGCACAGGTGAGACTGTGTCAGGGATTTAAATAGGCTGATTGAGAGTCACATGGAATCCAATGAGGGCTTGGTTGGATCAGAGCAGTCACCTGACTACATTCAATATGGCCATGCCCATGAACTGAACATTATACACGCTTATGACTCAGGTCAGCCAGATATCAGGAAAGAGCAGGTTGCGATGGAGGTCCTGGACCAGCACGACTGGCGAATCCCAAGTAATGATTATGTTTGACACGTCACACAGACTAATAAGCAATGCATTCCAGCAATGTCAAGGAAAAAGTCTAAAGCTTCCTCTACCTGGTGCTCATACAATCTATAGCAGTCAACATAGCAACCTTAGTTTATCACCTAAAACAATGACTAAATCAGCTAGAAGAAATTTACTGTGATTAATCAGAACTATAATAACAGATGTGTAGCTACTTTGAAACACTGCAGGATGTTTCTTTTAAGTAGACAGCCACATGTTTTCTGCAATATTTCACTCACAGTTTAACTCCATTGCTCTTCAAACAATCATAAGTCAGAGGCCACCTCAAACAGGACTGCTAAACATTTTACTTTATTGCAAAGTAAACCTGTCACTTTAACACACTGGAGTCATACACTATTGTGTGGACTTGACTTATACACACACACACACACACGACTGCAGTTTGCCAATTTCACAAGTTTCCTGTTGAGTACCTAATACTGGGTTAGTATAATATAACCACACAGAAGCCTGGATCTAGTTGGGATCCTACATCAGATGCTGCTGCTATACTTGAAGCACCGTTCCTATGGATTCGGTTATATATGTTTTTCTAAAGATTTGGATATTATATTGGTATGATACAAACAAAAAACAAAAACACACCAATGGGGAGAAAATAGCATAAAAAGTGTGTGTGATCAGTACATCCACATTTTATATATTTTGTCACCCAGTTAAGGGTCACACAAATTCCTAGGGTGACCTCTGCCCCCGTTTATTATTAGACATCCTTGACTCTTTCATGCCCTTACATGACAATTGACACTTAACAAAATGGAAAAATAACAATAACAGGAAAACATATGTTATTGCAGTATGTATGGTTCCACACATACACCCAATAAAAACAAACACAGTCACAGCCACTAGAGGAGTGCACTGTCCATGTCACGGATTTAAAGAAAGAAAGGAGTTGTGTTTAGAGTAATCCAGTATACAATCAGCAAATAGGAATGATAAACATTATAAACAGAGAGCAAATAAAATATTTCCAGATCAGATACCAGGGAATGATTCATTAGAAGGCAGGCAGTGTTACACACAGCAATGCATCAGACCTTGTGCAGGAAATTTTTCACCATTAAAAGCTTTTGGCAATGGTACAGTAGAAATTAAGCTTTTGCTGTATCACAATCGAAAACAGGTCCTTCACACCAACAACTACCTCTCAATAAAATTATTCTCGGTCATTCTCAATTTCTGTTTTCCCCGGCACTTAAGTTTATATTTAACATGGCATAATCACAACGGAAACATTATATTCAATATATTCAACCTATAAAAAACGTGTGATGTGATTAGATCCCAAGAGTCCATAGAAATGATTATAAAATAATCCCTCAGTACCAACTGAGGAAAGTGTAAACAAATTAGAAATGAATACAATCTAGATACAAATAGTGTAAATTATACATCTTATGACTTTGCAACATGTATTTAAAGTGCATTCTAGATTATTACTATTTTTAAAATGAAGTTCATTTCACATATGTATTAAGGCCACAAATACTGAGGGGGAAAAAAAACCTTAAAAAGCTAATGCGAATGTTTGTACAGAAAGGGCAAAAAAAGATCACAAGACACTGAACACCCGGCCATGTCTGGACCCTTGCCTGGACATCTTGTCTCTATGAACACAACAGAACAAAGTGTATTGTAGAGATTAGCTCCTAACAAGCTCCGGTCCACATGAAATTGTGACCATGAGGCACAACTTTCTTGAGCCTGAAATGTTCTGCAAATGTGCTATGTTTAAAGTTATTGCTAACTACATAATAAAAGATTCTAGCAGGTTAATGGCTGTGGACTAGAAGAAAAAAAAAAGAAAAGAAAGGGCCCTAGTCTGTATCAGTCAGTGTGAGCGTTAGTGAATTTAGACTGTTAGCTCCTACGTGGCATCAACTGATGTGAATGACAGAAATATCGTACTGTGTTAACACCTAAGAACCTCTGGCTTATTAGGTGTGAAGATTTAAGAATGAACTTGAACCATGAATAGGTTAATTGTGCAATTTACATACCACTTATGTACGTAGCTTGACTACATGGGGTCTTTATAGACCATGCGTAGTTATTTAAGTAAGAACAGGCATGCCTCAGACGCCTCAGGCCTTTTGGGGGGAAAGGATTTAGATTATCCAGGGAGGGCATGGGGACAGGAAAAACTTCTTAAGAAAGAAAATACGCACGGTTATGTAAGAAATCCCTAAGGCACTCTTAACTGCCAATAGGATCCTAAAAACGGCGGTGGGTTGCAGGGCTGGACGGGTGAGTTAGGTGCAGATCCATCCCCGTCTACTCACTCTTATCTGTGAACACAGTCCATTATCCGTTACAGTGCTGTGTAATTAGTGATGCTACATAAATATTAAATGAGGATGATGATGAATACCATTTGTCATTATTCTAGATAGGTCATCTAACGTGTACATTTATTTGTTTGTTCTATTTTTGCTAAGAAAACAAAAAACTTGAGCACTAGCAAAAACATAATTAAAGTATCAAAAACACATTAAAAGGGTATATAAAGTTTAACTGTATAACACAGGGAAATTAAATACCATTTATTGCAAGTGCAAAACTAAACCGAAGATTTCAACCATTCCATACTGATTATAAAAGCTCTATCAGTATTTGTGTATGCTTCTAAAACACTCCCAGAGGCTGCCTTGACACGCCCCTTTTCCTTAAGAAATCACGGGCTGCCTTTAAAGACCACATGTAATCAATCTAACTGGTACGTAGATTGCGTAACTGAACTGCTACACATGCGTAGTAAATTCATTCTTAAATCTCTGCAACTAAAGAAGCAAAATCCAAAATCTTTATTTCCATAATACGCATTACAAACTTTTATCATTTAGATTCCTAAAAAGACATGCCACAGCACCAGAAAAAAATACACAGATTTAAACCAGATCACATTTCCATATTACCATACAAGGGTTACCAAAGTCAGTTTACTGAGCTGTATTTTTACCCATTCAGAACTGTGGACTATTGAATAAAACGTGTAATGATTTTCAGTTGTTCATAAGCCTTAAAATTAGTGGGACCCTGTGATGAATGGAGATATACAGGTAACTGTTTTGGGGTTTTTTTTCAGCAAAACTTCAATAAATATCTTTAAAATTACTTGCATTCACAAATCCATGCAACTACACCCAGCCTAAAGCCAAACCCACAGCTTTAACAATCAACAGGCATATTTTAAACAGAATTATTTGATGTAAATCAAACCCCCACAATTTTAAGTAAAAATGTGTAAATGGTTATAGCAATGGATTCACTTGTTCTACCTACCCATAGAAACTAATAGTCAGGGATGTTTGCACTGTCCTGTGTTTTTTCCCCCCAATGCTGTTTGTCTTCTTTTGCCTGTGCCCTATGACCCTCCAACCACAGGAGTATGTTAACCACTGCTAGTCAAACATTTCGTTTTTAAATGACGGGATCACTAGCATTTGGCACAGCATAAGGCTAAAGCTGGGTACACACTAGCCCAATTCTCATCCAATTAGACCTAAAGGTTATGTCCAACACTGGATAAATGTGTACGCTCACACAACCGCATGTTACAGGCAATCCTAGTCGGGTTAAAAGCCCACACTAACCAATTTACAAGATCCTGCAACTTGTGTGCCCAACTCTGCTCCTGATGGTTATGTATGTCTGTGAGTGACAACAGATTTGCCAAATATTTCAAGAGTGTGTACTATTCCCAGAGGTTTAAAATGATAAATACATTGTTTTGTTTTTTTTTTTAACTTTTTTTTATTGAAGCATGGAATAAGGTTACAAATAAGAATAAGTCTCAAGGAAGTAATCACATTAACCTTCACATATGATAAACATTGGTTTCATATATAAATATATGAGTACAATACAGCTGCCTAAGTACATTATGAACAAAAACTCTCAATACTTGTCGAGGGGATCAGCATATGTAGAAAAAACACACACAAAAAAAAGGGGAAGCAGATATGGAAAGTCAATGAATTGAGAAATACCTGGTGTCACACACTACAAATCGTGAAAAAGGGCAATGCGATCAGTGGCCCCACCATATCCTCTCATTACCTCAGAGGAAAAATTGTAGTAGTATAGTTGCTCAGAGTGCATCAGTGATGTCTGTGAAATCAATTGGAGGATCTCGCGAGTGCACTCTAATTCATACCAGTACGTGTTTCGAAAAGATTCCCACACTCTTTTTTTAATAGGCTCAGCAAGGATATTTATAAAGCCTTCCCACGTTTGAAATAATTGGACACCTCTAGATTCTTTTTGTAGAGAGGATTTAATTCAATCCACAGTAAACAGGTAGAATAACTTCTCTCTAAATAGTATCATAGACAGGGGGGGTGGCTTCCAGCCATGATTGGAGGATGCACTTACGGGCAGCTGCAGCTACTATTGAGAGAAGCTTTTTGTAACCAGGTAGGGGTCTTAAATGTTTAGGAAAAATACCCAGAACTGCCAATGGTGCTGTTAAAGAGATGTTATCAGAAAATAGTTAATGAATCTCCATACCCTCCTCCAAAATTGCTTAATTTTCAGGCAGTCCCAAAGGCAATGATTTAGCTCTGCCTCAGGGAATCCACACTTTAAACACCTGTGGTCTTGTGTAATTCCTATACGATAGGCTCTCCATGGCGATATATATGCCCTGTGCATTATGTTAAGAGACATTTCCCTGTAAGACATTGCTGGTATGAATCAGGGAGGTCTCAGTATATGCTCTCAAGATTTCAGAAGTCGTAACATGGGGGAATCTCTGAACCCAAGCTGATATACCTAAGGGATCTTTGTCATGCTCTAGAGAGGGTCTCAGCAGGTTGTAGTGTGAGGAGATCGCCTTACGTTTAGGCGTAGCCATAGCTAAATAAATACATTGTTTTATGATACTATATGCATTGCTCGCCACCATAACTCCATTATAATGTAAATAATGACAAGAACTGTAGACAATGCAGGCAATAGAAAAAATTACCACAAAACTATGTGAAGTAAATGCTTGCTAACATGTCCATTTACTTACATCATATTTGGGAGCCTGGGTGTCAGTGCTTATTGCGCTTTATTGATGTACATTAAGCACCTCACAGCAATGTTGTGCTCACAATCATTGGAGCTGCATGATCAGATATCACCTTTTGTCAACTGTCTCCCAATCTCTGTCTTTAGTAAATGATACTCAACAAATAATAATTGGAATGTTCTCTCATATTATAAAAGCTTCACTGGAATACAACTAATCCCATCACAACATTGCCAGCTAATCACTGTATCAATGTCAAATAATCTCCAGGGATTTATGGGTTTACCAACACATATTCCACTCATACCACCAAATCTATCCCAGCACAAGCCAGGGGAGCTTTTGTGAACACCATATTACAACCTACAGGCAGGTGGTTTAAAGTAACAAAACACACACTCCATAACACAATGGGAAACTAATAATGACCAAAGCATGCAACAGGTTGAGGAAGTAATAATAAATGTAGTTTAACATAACTTAAATGTCACAATACAACTTCTGCAGATTAATATGGAGGATGATAAATAATTTGTAATTTGTAGGTAATAATAAAGACATCCCAAACAACATGCATTACCCCCTACCTACATAAATGTATTACAGCGATCACAAAGGAAGTGTAATGGATAGGGTAGGGTTGGATGACATGATACACTGGACCTGACCAGAGTTTTAGCACAGCAGATGTACAGATTTGCTGTATAAATAATTTTCATTCATTTAAATTGCTATCATTTGTCATTTTTTTATAATAAAGAATTTAAACATTAAAGTTTTTTTTTTTCATAATCTCCCATTTTACACTAGCCCCAAGATGGTGAAAAATTGTAGGAGGAAACGCAGGGAAACCGGGCTGCTACAGCACTCACATGATAACTAAAACACCCGCTTTCTCACTGAAATATAGTGGAACACCCTATTCCACCAGTGCAGAGCGCACAGAAGCAAATACAGGCAGATCACATACATGACTTTTTGTCCTCGATTTCGTGCGCACTCGCAAGTTTCTTAACACTAGGCAGACACCTAACAATATAGGTGTAAGTGCATCTCTGGATCAGGTGCCCCTGTTAGGATGCTGAAATTTACTATTCAAACCGCTCCACATTACTTTCATACATTTTATCCAAGAGACTTGCAGAAGGCACCTTATATACAAGCTACAAGCCTAAAAAAACTATCCCACCATTGACAGAGGAAGGAATGCCCATTGCTGGAATAAAGAATACATTTTTAGTAATTACTAGTATGAAAAGCATAGCACTGGATGAAGAGCATGAACATACACGTCTGGTGGATTATATATTAGATATTTGTATTCCATTATCTAGGTAATAGCATCCACTAAAAGTACACTTCTCTTTTAAGACTTAAAACAAAACTTTAAACACGCCTCATAACAAAGCATATCACCTAGCTTAAATACCATAATCAGCTACAAAAGTTATTTGATTAGAGTTTCTTTTAGCATGCAGATTAAAAACATGAATTTCTGCTGCAACATGCATTCATAACAGTACAAAAATAAGACTCTCTCAGGCAGTTAAATAAACTGAACATGATATCTGCCATTATTAACTTTGCTAATTTAATAAAAAATGATGTGTAATAACATTTAATTTGTAACCCTGGAAGCAGATTCTCAACAGCACGACAACAAACCACGTAATACACAATGTGTCGTCTGTTATGAGCTGGTTAGGAAGTCTGAATAATCAATCAGACAGTCATTGAAATGTCTTCCACAGTGTGGAATAAATCAAACAGCAATTCTACAATTATGAAGAGCAGCTGCCAATCAACATTTCCTACATGCCTGTCCATGATAGTCTGCTCAGCAATGTGTTATTAAGGTTTAAAAATACAGATGACTGTTCTCATAGGTCCATCTCTCCTTCACAGAAAAGAGGCAGAAATGATTGGCTGAGCAATGCGTTCTCATAGGTCCATCTCTCCATCACAGAGAATAGGCAGAAATGATTGGCTGAGCAATGTGTTCTCATAGGTCCATCTCTCCATCACAGAGAAGAGGCAGAAATGTTTTGTCTGAGTAATATGTTTAGTGCTCGAGAAAATATTACAATCTCCTAGAAGACATTTTCCATTAGCACAATACTGTTCATATACTTTTTTTAAAATAGTTTGGTATAATTGAACAGGCTCGTGATGTAGAATGACTGTTGATAACATTACACAGAAGTTTCCCATGGAACAACTGTGGAATTCAAGGCTTTGGTGTCCCCTTAAGATCTCTAAAGCTTTTTTTGAAAACAAAATCTAGTCAAATATCAAGACATCAACTCAATATAAAACATAGACTTGTGGGATGTAAACTCTAAATGCTGGCCAAGAAACTCCATGTCAGTTCAAATTCACTAAGCAAGTAATGTCGTAGAAATATCCAAACTTTGAACCTTTGACAATACTTGAGAGTAGTCTTCATATGTTTTACCCTGGATGCTTTATGGGTGGGGTGTTAGCACTGAGTAAAGTGCTTGGGATACAGTGTTGAATAACTGCCCTTTTGTTCAACACGTGGGCAGGAGGGATGAGGCTGAAGAAAGTTGGCCGCTTCTTAAAGGGAGAATTTATGTATGAGAAATTACAAAACATAAAGGGAAATTTAGTAAAGCCCTAATAAACCTCCCAATTGATTTATAATTTATACACAAAGACATACTATGACATTATACATTGAAAACAGTCTTTTACAAGAGGAAAATGCTTAAAATACTTTGTTAACCTTCCACACTTAAAATATCCATATAGCCTACATGAAGCTGCAAGTAATTATATGTAATTCATGCATAGAAATCCTCTAACATATCTTACCACGCAGTGACATGATCACTCACTGTTTCTCCTTAAAACTACTTTCAGAAACTTTTTACGTAATTGAATAAAAAGACAAGTGTAAAACAGGGAATACCTGCATATACAAAACATAAAACGCAGAGACGAAGGCAGCAGTTCTATTACAGGTCTGATTGCCAATCATTGGTTCTTGGACAGGTCTAATAAACAAGTCTAAACATATTCAACTGTGAGTCCATATATAATATACAACAGACGAGTCTGAAAATTAACAGCAGACTGTGCATTATTTACCAGCAGCATATTATTTACCACCGATAATTTCGTTTTCCAACTACAGAAAAATAAACACCTGGAAATCTTTTCACAGTTATAAAAGATAATTTGTTGCTAAATCTCACTGATTGTTTCAATAAGAAAGCTCTCTTTTCAGTGGCTCCTGTCACTTAACATCAGTGGGTGCTAGGCTGCTTTTGTTATAGAGCGTCTTAGAACTTCAGAACCTCTCCTTCTTCAGTTACTCCAGAACTAGTGGCAAACATGTTTCACAAAAATTGGTAAGCTATTAATAGTTTATTACTCACTTAAATTAGGTTGACTGTTCCAAGTTTTAATGGTAATGCTTGTCAAATGGATTTAAAAAGCGGTTGTTTGAACAGTTTGGTTAAGCATTCAACTGAGATCATTATCAAAGTATCTAAATTAGCCACTCTTTTATAGAAGTTAATGTAGTTAAGCACAATGACACAATAATTGTGCATATACATATAGCTATAAAATATTCGTATCACAGGCTTGTTTCATTAAACTGCATTTCCCAATTTCCACAAGACAAATTGACACCAAAGTAATATAGATCAAAGACCCACAAAACTAATTTAATGAAATCATAATCAAAACAATTGCAAGAAAGGTTGGGAAACACAACCAAAATACAAATTCTAAACTCTTGTTTGCTCATCTAGTTTTAAAATGTCACATGGTACTGTAAAATACAAAGTCTGTAGACCAAGCATAACACACATGCAGTTTGGGGGCATCACATAGGAAAACATGTGCATGCAGAAAGAACAATCAAAGAATATCATGCTAGATCGAATTGCAACAAGCAAAGAGGAAGGCCCCTCCACAGTATATCTCAGCATATACACCATGAGCTGCATCACTGGGAGACACATAGCCAAACACTGGGCAATAAATATACACGCAGGAAGCCCAACCAGAGAGCCCCTGAAGGAGCTCAAAATAAACAAAATGGCCCAGTACAACTAATGTCAACTAAATGAATGTACAGACATAAGCCCAATCATTACACAGTCCCTGCAGTCTCAAAGCTCAAGATTGCAAGCAGTAACATTACAAATGCAAAATGCAGATCAGATCCCATTGTAGTACACATACAGTACACACAGGAAGTCCGGTCATGGCAGATCACTTCTCTTGTATGTATATAGGGTAGGTCAGAGCAGAGCCCTCAGGGAATAGCCGGGTCAGCCCTCCAGGGGCCAGGCTGCTCTGTGATTACCGGTAGATATCCAGCCGCTTGCCTGCAGCACATTCCCGCACAGCTTGGCCCTTCTGCATTGCTGCATTTCCAGCAAGCCCTGCCTGACTAGAACAACCCCCGCAATCCTCTCCCCGAGACCTACCTCACACCCCCGCAATCCGCCCCCACCATCCCAGGGAGCCAGGCAGCAGAGAGCAGCCCCCCCTCATGCCTCTGTCCCGGAGGAAGGTCCGCACAGCTCCAGACACACAGGAGAGAGAGGGAGGGAGAGAGAGAGTGACAGGGAGATGGGAGGAGAGACAGAGGCAAAGGGAGAGGGTGGGAGAGAGACAGACAGAAGTGGACACTCACATCGGAGAGTGACCAATAATAAATGTTATGGGGAGGGGGGGCAGACTGCAGGTTATAAGGGTGGCACTCAGGCATAAGTAGAAGAGGAGGACACACAGGGTACTTTGTATGTGCAGAGGGCATCACACTCACCCATACTCTGCCAGGTGACCAGATAACAGAGTAGGGCAGTACCAGAGGGGTGCGCACACTACACCGGAGGGATGCTCCTGCACTGCCTGTACGGAAGAAGAGCCAGACTCCCACAGGTGACACGCAGCATCATGCCCGCGCCTGGCCAGCTGGTTGGCTACATACTAACCTGAGCTTTCCCTGTGAGGACTGAATGGTGCTTGTTGTGTGGCAGTTGCTCTCCTGCTGGGAATCCTCCTCCCAGACTCTGCAAGATCCTTGTAAGCAGCCCGGGTAGGGTACTGCTGCGCTCCTGCTCTCCACCTCTAGGGGCTGCTGTTTCCCCACTTCACTTCTCTATCACTACTTCTTATCATCCCGGGCTTTGCGTCTAGCCCTCGCTCTCCCAAACGTCCAGGGAAAACGCCCTCTACCCAGGTGTTTTCAGCACCAGCCACTCGGTATCCCCGGTATCCCCAGTCTACGTGCGCGTCACCGTAGCCACTCCATGCTGAAGAGCGCGCATGCGCGGCTGAGGATGGTCGCGCGAACGCGCAATCCTGGATTTACTAGCGCGTTTTTCCCTTAAAGGGCCCGCAGCAGACTATTGGCCACTCGCCACCAGCAACAAGTGGCCTCCATTCACACAGGTGGCCCTTACACTGTGGTAGAACTATAATCTGTAACATCACGTCCTCTTCCTATGCTAAAACAACCGTAGAGTAGGAGTCTGCATAGAGCATGCAATGATTTCTATAGAAGTCTACAGTGACAAGCATGAAAGGTGCAATATATAATTATGTATAGTGACCATGGAACCCACCTCTGGAATCATGTTTCTTTTCCCTCCAGAGAGTTTTTTCAGAAAAATCCTTGTGGTATTGTTCTTTTATAACCTGTACATGGCTTAAATATATACAGAAACTAGGCTTTTTTTCAGAACTTTATCTCACAGGAAGGGCCAGATTCTATTGAGCGCGATGTATTGTTTGGGCGCGATAACATCTTGTTTGCATATAGAACGGATGCAATGTTTGCAATATGTTGCACTAACATCGTGCTAAAGCCATACATCCCTATTCAGTTACTCAACACATTGGTGATATTGTAAATTGTACATTGTACAAAGCTTGATTTAATTAAGAGCGAAGACAAGAAAAAGCTTTTGCTGCGCTTTTTCCCGTCATTTACGGTAGTTAAAAATTGGCTATTTTTTATGCACATCTCTATAGCGCGTGCATAAATATCATTCCAAAAAAATACGTACAATTAGCTTCACACCACAAGTAACGTGGCTGCGAAGCTAATTGAATCGGGCCAACATGTTGTTAAAAACAAAATTGTGCATTTTTATTTGCACCTGATAGAGGTGGGCATTAGAATGCATCCTATGTATATAAAAAATAATAAAAATATATATAATATTTATACAATTTAAATTACACCCTTTTAAAGGTGCATTACAGGCCACAGCAAGCCCAGGCTGACATTAAAAGCTTGGGTATGCTGCTGCTTGCCGTACTCCAAACACTAGCATGCTCATGGCTGCCAGGGCATGCTGGTATATAGGGAACCACAAGCGCCAGTATGCACTGACACCAGGACTAGCTGCAGTCTGTAGTGCCCCCAGAAATTGAAAATGCCTGCCTTTATAAATAAATCAGTGAATAAATATTTAATACAATAAATACATAGGAAAAAAGAAAATTTGATACTTACCAACAGAAGAATCTTCATCTGTGAGGTCCGGCCTCCAAGCTTTTAATTCGTAAGGTTAGGTTTGGACAAAAAACCATTGCTGAGATGCCACACACAAATCTGGACCAGACAGATCTTTGTTACGAGAATTACACTTTTAATTTGGGAGTCAACTTGCCTAGAGGTAAATTTAATATAAAATCTGCGTAATTAATCTGTTGACTGTTTTGGCTGCATCACAGCATTATCGATGAGTCTTGAATATTTTTTTTTTTTTTATATATATTTTATTTTCAAGCAAGTGGATACATAAACAATATCAGCTTTCAATCAAAGACAGAGATCATTTGGAAATGTATACATCTTTAGACACATATTTGTTACATAAGAAAACCGATATGGTTTTATATCATTTTAACAAACATGCAAATTGCACACCACATACAGAATATCCACTTTGAATTTTTGAAGCATAAGACCAAAAATAGAGGAAAATAGAAAGGAAAAATAGAATGAAAAGCAAGAGGAGAAAGGGTAGAAATAGGGTGGCCCCCTAAGAAAAGAAGAAAAATGTCAGGCGAGAAAACAGCTATAATAAGATCAAGAGTCAAGTATATAATTTGGTATACTTATAGTGGTATTGGTAATTGAACGTGAAAGTGATTTGCCCACGGTTGAGTCTTGTACATTTTGTATTGTCATACAAAATCTAATGCAACAGCATATATATTGTCAGAATAAGTGCTTGTTTCACATTTTTGCATAGCTTTATTACTTTTGTGGCAACACAACCAAAAAAAATCCCATTTTAAATGGCGGTAGTGTGTTTATAAATAGCAGCTATGAACCAAAAAGGGCCAATGATCCCAGTATAAACAAGCAAAGAATAGATAAGAAGAGTGCATTTCACAATCTGTAAATAACTAAACATCTAATGAATAAAAATAAAAACCTTTATATGAAGATACAAATGTTACCATGCATTGCTGTAATTATAAAGTAATTTATTTGCATCAATATAATATAGCAGCTTTCATAATAAATAACCATTTAAACATTATGGGTATCTAAACCATGTAATTTGGATTGGACAGTATATTATTGTTTAGGTGTGTATTTACAATTTTATACTAGTCAGAAGTGAAGGAAAGTTTTTTGCCAAACTTATAGGTTTGCTTTGTGTTACAACATTACAAGGCACCATATTGTTTAATTTAGTTGGTAATATCCACTTCCGTGCTGCCCCCTGACTTCAAACTGTGGTACTTTTCCTTAATCTGCACATTCTGTAGCAGATTTTAAGTAAAATACAAATGTTTTTGCAGAGTTTAGAGTTAGGATCAGGATCACCACAGCAGAAAAGCCTTGGAAATGTCTGGTGGCTTATCATGTAATTGAATATGTGTCTAACTAATGTTAATGCATTTTATTTTACAGATAAGATGGTATAGTTAGTTGCTGGAACATTTTTCTTTCTTTTTGTGCAGATAACCCCTGTTATTGTTGGATCTAGTGAAATGAGTTCTGGAAGCTGTATTTTACTACCACAATCATTGTGCATAGGGCTGCAATGTCTCTTTTGGCTGCACTATCCTCACTCTCTACCACCAGTATTTGTAAAAATACAATAGAAATAATAATGCAAGCAAAAATGTATGAGAGTTTTGTTACATACATTTGCAAATATATCATAAGCCACCAGCCACTTACAAGGCTTCTCTGTTTGGGTCATATATCATGTATTTTAGGACCACCAAAACAGAGAAGCCTTGTAAGTGGCTGGTGGCTTATCATATATTTGCAAATGTATGTAACAAATCTCTCTGAATTTTATTTTAAAGATAGAATGTCACGGTTAGTTACTGGTTAATGCAAGAGTGCTGGGGTGACTTTTCTTGTAACAAAAGCAGCAAATTTGCAATGCAAGGAGTGCAAATATATTTTTAGAAATTAATTTGCATTTAATGGCTTTCTTTGCATGTAGCAGAAAAAATACTGCAAATACACTGCAATAAATAAGACTTTAACTACATAATTACTTTAAGTTTGGTTACACACATTTATTCCACTCCCCCAAATATATTTAATTTTTAATTTGCTTTTAACTCAACTAAATAAGACCTAAAGATCGCAACTGAATGGATTTATTGCAAATTACTTTGGATATTGCAAGCAGTGCTGTATATACTGGGTATCTAGTAGAATGGCCCCTGCTTTGAATACTAGCCACCAAAATAAGCCCTGCTTTGTATAGTGGGCATCAGAATAGACACCAGTTTGTAAGCTTGCCATAAGGATTAGCTCTGCTTTGATTACTGGTCACAAGCATGTACAAGCATGTTTTGTGTTCTGACCTCTAACATAGCCTTTTTATTTTGCATACTGACCCCAGAATGGGATTTTTCATTTATAGTGTAACTGCCAACATATTACCTGGACAGAGGAAAGAAATTCACTGTATTCATTTCATTATTAGGGCAGTGATCTATACTATAGTTTATGGAATGAATATGGAGCTTTACAACAAACTTTAAACACTTGTTAATCCCACTTTTTTATGCTTCCAGTGCTTGTGTTTTGTCTTTTGAATAAAGTGACCATTGTTAGTTCCGAATTGAGGGCCATGTGGGCCTGGGGCTGAAAATTATCAAAGGCCCTGGTTTGGAGGAGGATGTCAGTCCCTGACGGGTGTGGGTCCCCATTTTCTCCCAGCTAGTTGCAAACTGGCTGGGATTTCGATTGCATATGTCTCGATGAGGCATAGCAATCGATCCATGGAGCACCAAGCTTTCGTCCCCCAATCGTTCCCCTAATTCTAACCCTAACCCTCCCCTCTCACTACCCTAACCTTCCCTTCCCCGCAGACTGACCATAGCCCTCCCTTCCCTGCAGCCTGACCCTAACCCTCAATCTCCTGCAGCCTGACTCTAACCATCCCTCTCCCTCAACCTGACCCTAACCCTCCCTCCCCCTCACCCTGGAGAGGTTACTCACCTTTCCCTGCGGTCGGGTGATGCGGCGGAAGCGGCACGGCAGCGGGATATTGGTGGCAGCGGCGGTATTTCCAAATAACAATTTGTGAGTATGCCGATCGACATACCCATTATAAAAAATTTTTTTAAACTGTGTGGTATTAGAAATAGGGACATCCGAAAAGGAACTTTCGGATGTCCCTATTTCGTAAGTCAGAATTTCTCACTGGAGACTGACAACGGTTCCTGACCTGGAGATCTGCAGTGTTTTTGGGGGCCTATTTTCATATTGAGGCCTGGGATGTAGTCCCATTAGCCTCATTGTAAATCTGGTCCTGACCATTGTAACCATTGAATGATAATAGTTTAATAATCCCTTGCAATATATTGCATTATAGTTAGTTATGCTATATGCTATTGCCAGGTCAACATGACCTTAGTTAACAAAATGTTTGTTAAAAAATTGTAAAGTAGTATGTAATGTACTTGGGATACTTAAAAGAAAACCCCTCTTAATAATAATAAATAATTACCAGTAAACAAAACACAGAACTACCAACATCTGTGTAATCTCCTTCTTAGATGGCCATCTTGTATTGAACTTGTATTGTGTTTCTATCGATTTTATAAAATAATAAATATGAAACTAAATCTTTTTTTATTTCTAAAAATGACCATGGTTCAATGCTTATAATTGAAAAACTAATTTTGCCTTTATGCATCTTAAGAAAGTTAAGAAAATTATATATATAATTTTCATCTATCGTTCTCTCATTGAGAAACTGTACATGTATTTTATTTAGTTTTTCATCTGTGTGGCATTGATTCTCATGTAAGTCAGTCTAGTAACCTACTAATTTATTATAAACATCGGCTAAACTAAACCTGCCTAACTTGAAAGACAAAATGTGTATGTATTAATTTAAATGTAATTAAAGCTTCACACATGGATGCTTATGAATATAAGGAACATTTAATTAGAGCGTTCGAGAAGGCAGGTGAGCAGAGCAAATCAGATATTCTTCTTCTTTACTGTACTTAAAATGACCAGGTCATACAGGATACAAATTAAAAAATATTCTGTAGGGCAGCACAATATTGGCTAGTCCATGATAATACACAAAAATATGGTTACAAGACTCACTAAATTAGAACTGTGTAATACCAAGGTTGAATGTTGAATTTTAGGGGAAGTTTTATTTATTTAATTCTTTGCATTTACAGAGAATACTTTGCCTATGCATATAACACACAGCTACTGACCAGCTTTAGTTTTTAAACTGTTATTTAGACCTGGGGATTAAATTTTTTTCTATTTTAATTTATGAAGAAACTACTCTACTTTTTTAGTGTTTCCAACATAAAATAACGTGATAATCCAATCACAAAACCCCAAATATCCAAATTCTGGAAGGACAATCCCTATTTCAGGGATTTATGCCTCTTTTATATAGGTGTAGGTATAAAGACTGACTGGTATATCAATTAATTGTCACCTGGCATAACAGGTGCCATATGTACCTAGGAGGGTTTGTGGTCTTCCTAGCACTACCATAGTTCAGGGTTGCAGACTCTCCCGAAATGTCTGGGAGACTTCCGAAATTCGGGCAGTTCTCCCGGTATCCTGGGAGAACCTGCAAATCTCCCGTAGAGGGCTTGAGGCCCGTGGTTTCATGAAAACCACGGCCTCAAGTCCTGCCCCCCAGCCTGGCAACTCTAGTATCCTATTGTTGTTAGGGACAGGGAAGGGCTTAGTGACACAATTTGCATATATTGCATCATTAAGCCCTGCCCCCTGCATGCTTCTATGGCTCTTCGTTACATATGAAGGTACTTATGCTAAGAGAACATCTGCTGCGCGCATGCGCAGATGTTCCCTGACAGTGAACTTACGCAAAGGTCTAACGTCCGAAATTGAAAAGAAACCAAAAAAATGTTAGAGTGTAGTCTGCGCTCCCTTATGTATTGCAGATAAGGCTGTAGCGGGGTATAACCACCTATCCCCGTGAAATTCCTCCACTCGGTGGGGATTATCTCTCTTTAAGAAATCAAATACAAGAGCCTAATAGCGCTACACACGTACCACCTTCACCAAAAAAACATTCTTACTGTAATTGATATATAAGGGAAAAGTTCTACCTATAAGCATGCAAAGAGTCTCTTCTAGCTTTAGAAGTCCTCTTTCCTTACGAAAATGCAAATATCCATTAGACACTTCCTCAACAGTTAATATGCAAAACAAAAAGAGGACATATACACCTCCATATCATTCAGTATGTTTGCATCCAATAGTAATAATGTATATCAAAGCTTGGACTCACAAAATTCCTTTTTGAAAACAGCCTCTCAAAAAGCTTTTATGGATCCTCTCCCTCAATATTCCTCCGTACCACCGGCCTGTATCTCCGTGATTTATGTAATAAGATAAACACAATAGCTTGCTATCTCATGCAGCACATCAACAGGAAATAAAACCTGATGAATTTGACACCATATACTCACTCCAAAATTTCTTTTATCTGCACTGAGCATAAAGTGTATGGTTATGTATCTCTACTCTCCCGATGTCCTCTGTGTTTCTCCTGTGAAATGTAAATTAGAAGAAAACAAGGTGACACGCTACCTTGTGCAGTAAAAAAAAAGGGTTTCAATTTAACTCGCTTTATACCATATACTCACATTCTCCCAAAAGAAAAACAGTCTACAATCTCTAATTAAGAAATCTTTACCATTATTCCATAAAATATACCATAAAATTGTTAAAAAGAACTTAAAATAGGATAACACCCTATACGCACGCTTTTCTCAGCATGGACAGATCGATGTAGCAGTGATTAAATATTTGGCGACTACCTTATCTCCTTCCCCCTCTCTTCCCCGTCACCCAAACATATTCTTTCCCGACAGAACCTCAATTCCCTTGACGTTGCGGATTTCACCTCTTCCCTTGATCACCTCCTTGCACCCATTTCCACCATGTCCTGCCGTAATCTAGCCACCTCTCTCTATAACAATGCCCTCTCCTCTGCCCTTAATGCTGCCAGTCCTCCCTCCTCTGTCTCCCTTCGCCACACCAACCCCCAAACCTGGCACTCCCCGCTCACTTGATTCCTGAAGAAATGCTCCCGTACTGCGGAGCGCCTCTGGAGGAAGTCTCGTTCCCTTGCAGACTTTCTCCACTTCAAGTTCATACTCTCCTTTTTTAGCTCTGCTCTAGTCCTTGCCAAGCAATCCTTCTTTAAGTCCCTCATCCTCTCCCAATCGTCTAACCCCCGCTGCGTCTTTGCCACCTTTATCTCTCTTCTCTCGCCCCCTCCTCCTCACATCCCTCTCTCAATTTCTGCCTCTGACGTTCTTCACTTTAAAGATTGACTCCTTCAGGAGCTCTGTCTCCTCTACCATCACCTATCCTTTCCCTCCATCTCCTCCCCTCAATTCCTCCCTAGCCACCAAGCAATGTCTACCTTTATCCCTACCTCAGCTGAAAAAATCCACTTCTTTTGTCATCCCCTGCGTTAACGTGCCCACTTGATCCCCATCTTCTCCAGTCTCTCCCTCTCTCATCTTGCTCACCTCTTCAACGTATCCCTCTCCTCTGGCTTCTTCCCCTCCCCCTTTAAACATGCTCTTGTCTTCCCCATCCTTAAAAATCTAACCTTAACTCCACTTCATCCTCCAACTACCGACCCATCTCCCTTCTCCCCTTCAACTCCGAGCTGCTTGAACGGTTTGTTTACAAGTGTCTAATCGGTTACCTTGCCGACAACTCCATTCTGGACCCTCTCCAATATGGTTACAGCCCCCACCACTCCATTAAATTGTCATGACTAAGGTCACAAATGATCTCCTTTCTGACAAATTTCAGGGCCATTTCTCACTGTTGATCACCATCTCCTGCTCCACACCCTTCACTCCTTCGGCCTCTCTGGCACTGTCCACTCCTGGTTCTCCTCCTATCTCTCGGACCGCTCCTTCTCTGTTGTAACCCCTAGCTCTTACTCTGTCTTAACCCCTAACTCCTCCTTCCTACCACTTCTCTTCTTGTTGGCATTCCCCAGGGCTCAGTTCTTGGTCCCTTTCTGTTCTCGGTCTACACCTCCTCTCTGGGTGACCTCATCAGCTCCTTTGGCTTTCACTACCACCTCTATGCCGACTACATTCAAATCTATCTATCCTCCCCTGACCTCTCCCTCAAACATCTGTCAAAAGTGTCAGATTGCCATCTCCTCATGGATGTCCGAGCGTTTTCTCAAGCTTAACATGGACACCTCTCTCTCCTTCACCCCCCACATCCACGCCCTCTCACTGTCCTGTCGCTTTCGTCTCTGCAACATAGCTCGCATCAGACCCTTCTTAACCGCAGATACCACTAAAATGCTTAATCACTCTCTCGTTATCTCCCGTCTGGACTACTGCAACATTCTCCTCTCTGGCCTCCTTCTGGACTGTCTCGCGCCCCTATAATAAATACTATATGCTGCAGCCAGACTCATCTTCCTCTCCCAATGCACTGCCTCCACCTCGCCTCTCTGTCAATCTTTACACTGGCTTCCTGTCCCTTTCAGAATTCAAGCTCCTTACTAAAACTTACAAGACCACTTGATCCCTACTGCTCCCTACCTCTCCTCCCTTTTCTCCATTGACACTACTTCCCATCCCCTCCGCTCTGCTTGTAATTGCTGCCTCAACTCCAGCCTGATAACTTCCTCTCACTCCCGCTTCCAAGACTTCTCTCAGGTCGCCCCTCTGCATTGGAACAACCAATCAGGCAATCCAACACCCTCCAATCTTTCAAATGCTCCCTCAAAACCTATTTTTTCAAGCTAGCCTACCCTTCCTCCATCTAAGCTTACTTACCCTCCCCATATTCATCCCTGTGTTCCCACTTTTTCTGTGCTGCTTTTATTTTTCATACATTTTCTTCTGCTATTTTTGTACTGTATTTTATTTTTGTATTGTACTCCTGATTTTATACCCTCTGTTAATTATTATATTGTATATGTAACTATTGGCTTTCCTATTGCCTCTGTACAGCTTTGCGGATACCGTGTGGCGCCTTATAAATAAACGTTAATAATAATAATAAAATATTGAGGGAGAGGATCTATAAAGACTTTTTGAAAGTCTGTTTTCAAAGTGGATTCTTGTGAGTGCAAAATCTGTTATATATATTATTGCCATTAGATGCAAACATACTGAATGATGTGGAGGTGTATATGTCCCCTTTTTGTTTTGCATATTCACTGTTGAGGCAGTGACTAATGGATATTTGCAGAGGAAGTGTCTAATGGATATTTGCATTTTCGTAAGGAAAGAGGACTTCTGAAGCTAGAAGAGACTCTTTGCATGCTTAAAGCTTGAACTTTTCACTTATATATCAATTACAATAAGAATATTTTTTGGTGAAGGTTTTACATGTGTAGCGCTATTAAGCAGTTGTATTTTCTTTCTTATATGTCTGAAATTTTCTATCCAGTATTCTGTACATACAAGGGGAATGCACCACCCATGCATATAATGTACCGCATGGTAAGTGGGAATGCAGCATCAGTCATTTACGTAAGTTGCATTAGTGTTATGTGCTGCTGTGGAAGTTGCAGTGGCACAACTTCTTTCTGTCAAGCAGATCCTGGTTGTTGCTAGGCAATTAGGATGCTGTTCTCACAGGAAGCTGAATGACAGCAATCATAGCTGTTGCTAAGCATCCAGGTTGCTATGTAAACAGCACAGCCCTACTCAAGATGTTAGCATGAATTATAGGGTCAGCTGGTTCCTAATAACCAGGATTCAGATTAGTCAGAGCCGGAAGACTCTCCACCTCTGATTGGCATTTCAGTGTTTAAATACACAACAGGGAGAACTCTCCTTGGTTGGTGATATTGCCTGTTTTCTGTATACTCTGCTGTAGCCTGTTTCTCTTTTTGCGTTTACCCTGTCTTGCCTTATTATATCTGGCCTCCTTATTCCATGCCTTGCTGGTTAGCTCTGCTCCCTGCAGGCTTCCGATTTGTTCATTTTCCTGCCTCACTCTTGTCTGACAGCTGTTGTCTTTTTTCCGTCTGTTTTTCTGATATCTGGTTATTACCTTATCCCTGTATGGACCTGCCTGGACCCTGTTACCTAGGATCTGTATACCTACCTTTTATTTGTGTACCTGTCTGGATCCTTATCACCTTGATTTTGTATACCTCTCTCTATCTGGTGTACTTGTCTCATCTGTCCTGTCCTTGACCCTGTCCAGTTTGTCAGTCCTTGTCCTCATTGTACCTACTCAGTCTCTGTCCTGTTGTAATGTCTGACTCTCAAACCATCCTTGCTACTTCGGCAGCTGGAAGCTGCGACTTGTTGGGTGCCTGCCGCACAAGCCTATTCCCACCATCAGGGGCTTTAGTAAAGACCAGGCCTCAGTTAGATTCCTTGGGCCTGATCCAGACCTCCGAATGAGCGCGGAGCGTATCACCGCTCAGCGTAAAAACTTTGAACTCCCCCGACACTCCCCTTCATTTTATTTACTTACGCCGGATAAACCCTACCCTAATTTTTCCCTGCGTTACGTTGCCTGTCCGTTCGTACTACCGCAACGTAACTAGGTAACCCAGCCCATACTGTACGATTTAAATACCTCCCCCCGCCTACATTTTCTAACTCCAACGTATTTCCGGTATTCGTATTTTTGGCACGCCCCTTTCAACGGTTATACGCAAATAGTACGCTCGCCCGATTCACACTTAAGAAGTTACGAAAGTAAAAAAAAGAAAGAAAGAAAGAACGTTCAAAATTTCGGATTTACGCTGACGGACGGCGTAACCGTGCGAACGGACGTAGGTCTGGATCAGACCCCTTGTGTGCAGTTAACTCGGGTAACATAGTCAAAGTAAAAAGGGATAATCGCACTACAGTTCACTAAACGTGGAACAATACCCCAATAGTTGGAGGTGCTGCCGTGCGGTTTAGTTTGATAACAATTTTGTAAAAAGAAAAAGGGGTGGAATCAGATAGGCTGACCCCTGACACCGCTATCTTCAGCGCCCTAGACCTACGGGTATTAATCACAAAGCCCCTTTCAAATTGGTTAGTAAATAGAGATATACAGACAATTAAAATTTTGAACTTTTATTAAATACATTTAAAAAATAGGGAAATGTCCCTTTAAGAAGCGAAGATATTTTAACATCTATAAATAACCATTAGGTCCAATTTGAATCAAACAGGGCAAATAGCCCAATAATAAGAAATTGCCACACCATGAGAGTGTGGCAACTGCAGTTTAATGCCAAAAACGCAAAATCATGCACTTGGGACACAAAAACCCAAAAGCTAAATATATCAATAATGGCACTACTGAGGAGGAAAGGGATCCAGGAGTCATTATTTCATGTGACTTAAAGGTAGGTAAGCAATGTAACAAAGCAATGAGAAAGGCAAGTCCATAGTAAAAAGTGAAAACAACCATTGAGTAGCAATAGTGTAAAAGGCTTATGCTGGCATTTATCCGATTATAGTGATCATTTAAACAGCAACAGTGAAAACAGTAGCTTAATAACAATGTATCCAGCTTAAAGCAGCATTAACAAAGGGGAGAGCAAAATGAAGATACAATGGTTACTTATTCAGCCGATGCACGCTGTGAAGTCCAGGTTGCTCCGACGGTAATCAAAGGGGTGGTACCGTCCTATGCTAATGCAGAGAAAATATGCGCCCTAGCCCCCGGATCTAACGGCCTCACGACTGTGCTTTGCCTGTACTCAGGCTCGTATCTGTCCCTACGCTATGCTAATACCAGGAGCCAAACACAGGAACAGTTGCTGGGCAGCAAAGACGGCTTGTAAAAGGTTATAGTAGATATAAAGTGGTAGGTCTGTGCACTGAGATTACCACATGGCTTGTAACTCCAACGTACGTTTCGCTAATGAGCTTTTTCAAGGAGGACAGCTGACAGGAGGAATCAGTCTGGGTCTTTTAACAATTCCATCCACCAATTGGCATAAAGAGCTAAAGGATTTAAATAAGTTACTTGCGAAACAAACGAGGTTGTGGTGGAATTTAACAACTAATACCAGTTACATTAACCACAAAATTACACCGTTTGGTTTGAGACCAAGCGCTTTTCCCTTGTTTAAATTAGCCTAAGAGGCATTATATATTGAATGGGAACAGACACTTACTCGTTGCTCACTAGAACTATTGTCTATTTTAAATAAACATGATGAAATCACCCTTAAAGAGACCAATAAATACAGTGAGAGCCTAAAAGAATTTCAAAACGCATATCTTAAATGCAAAGAAGAGATTGAGAAATACAATGAGATAATAAGAGAAGATAAAATAGATAAATTTCATAGGGATACAGAGGATTTTAGGTTAAATCAGGTCTATACCTGGAAAACTAAAAGTAAAAAATCCCATAAGACAATACCTTACTTTTCTGAAAGTGAACAACAGGATACTGAATCCTCCGGACAGTCAGATCTTAGTAGACCCAGCTCCCCCATTACCTCATTTAATTCCCTTTTTTTAGGGAACAAACAGGGCCAAAGTCAGGTAAATACAAGGTCAGGAGGGGGAAGAGGAAAAAATCCCACAAACAGAGGCAGAGGGAAAGGTGTACAGAGGGGAAAGGCAAGAAGAAATTAATGTCAACCATGACCACTCATCAAACCGAACTACAGGTTATTAACCTGTCAGATCGGAGCCTTAATGAAAATCATTTATCTGTATTACGCAAGGGGTTATCATTCTCACCAGCATCAAACCTGGATAGTTTCTCTTGGGAGAAAGATCTTGCTTTGTTTTTAAGAAAATTGTACTTGCATAAGATGTATTCTTCTAACAGGCAGGTGGAATTAAGAGGCTCTGACAATACTATGGACGACGATACAGCACTGGAGGAAATAGAGGCGGTGGCAATTCTGGAGAGTCTGGCGAATCCATCAACTGACAGGGTAGGACAAAATGTGATTTTACCCTTGAGAGGGAAATTGACCTTTTTCCCCAGATTTCTCCAAAGATCTACGTCTTTTTATTTTTAAACAGCTGGTTTCAAAAGATCTTGATAACTTGTATCAACAAACTGTACACCACATTACACACCCCAATCTAACTAGGGAGGAAACATTAGTCCTTAATGAGATCAGAGAATGGGGAGATATTGTTATCAAGCCCTCCGACAAGGGGGGCAATGTAGTATTATGGCCACGGGAAAAATATGTGGCAGAGGCCAAAAGGCAATTAGAAATGTCCAGCTGTTATAAGAGACTGTTTGGAAATCCTATGAATGACTTTAAAACTATGTATGACAACCTTATTGGAAAAGTTAAAGCGGAATTGGTAATAATCAAAGACGACTTTAATTATCTGACAGTAGACCACCCGGTGACTTCAACCATTTACCTTCTCCCGAAGGTACATAAGGATCTTAACAACCCCCCAGGGAGGCCCATCGTCTCGGGTATTGGGTCCCTGACGGAAAAAGCAGAAGTAGGTTCATTGATTTTCACCTAAGGGAGTTTGTTCCATCACTGCCCTCATATATCAGAGATACAATGGACCTACTGTCTAGATTACGTAATATTCATGTCATTCCAGGGACATGGCTTGTCACATTGGACACGAGCATCATACATGATTTTGGAATCCAGACAGTCGCTTATTACCTCAGGACAAGGCAGAATGCTGAGTTCAATTCCTTTCTTCTGAACCTATTAAGGTTTGTGCTGACCAAAAACTTCTTTATTTTTAACGGCAGTTACTATCTCCAGACACAGGGAACTGCCATGGGCAGTTCCTGTGCACCAACCTATGCGAACATCTACTTAGGTTGGTGGGAGCAGGAACATGTCTTTAGCGAAGCCCATGGGGATGTGACCTCACACATCCTCATGTGGCTTCGCTATATAGACGATATTTTCATTTTGTGGGATGGTGACATCAATATGTTACCCACCTTCATTGATAAATTGAACAATAGCATGTTTAATTTACATCTGACAATGAATAAAAGCCAATCTAAAATTGACTTCCTCGATGTTACCATAGAGGTGGATGAGGAGAGTAAGATCTCAACAGATCTCTTTCGGAAAGAAACAGCAACAAACAATATCTTGCACTATGAAAGTGCTCACTCTCCCTCCACCTTAAGAGGCATACCTCGGGGTGAGTACCTGAGATTAAGGCAAAATTGTTCCGATATTCAGGTGTTTAAGAATAGGGCCAATGAGCTAAGAGAGAGACTATTGCAGAGAGGGTATCAGCCTCGGTCATTGAAAGCCGCTTTCCATCATGCCCTAAAAACACCAAGAACTGACCTTATTTTTCCAAAAGCACAGGGGGATAATACCCAACGAGTGCGATTCATAGGCACCTTCTGTGACCAAGCACAATCTATCGCACATATTCTGAGAAGACATGTACATGTTCTGAAAACAGATGAAGATTACAATAAGGCCCTAGGAGGCCAAATTAGAATGTGTTGGCACAGAGCCAGGAACATCAGAGACAAATAAGTACATAGCCACCTTAACTTTGGGGGATCCACCACAACGCCAGCCTCTAAAGGCTGACACCCATGTGGCAAATGTAAAATATGCCCAATAATCGGCAAGCAGAAAGAGATTGTGGATAAATTTGGCATTAAGCATGAATTTCGCCATTTTTCCACCTGTGACACTACCCACGTAATCTATTGCCTTGAATGCCCCTGTGGGCAAAGATACGTGGGAAAAACTATTCGCAAATTAAAAACGCGTGTTATGGAACATATTAATTCCATTAAAAATAGCCCTGGAGACAACTTGAGGATGAAACCCCTCACACCTGTTGCAAGGCATTTTTTTAGGAAACATAATGCCAGTCTGGCTGGGCATTTATTTTGGAGAGGGTCTTCAAAAGTCCAAGAGGGGGCGATATTGATCGCCTCCTCTTACAAAAAGAAATGAGATGGATTTTCTTAATGGATACTGTTTTCCCAAAGGGAATAAATGAAAATACGACATTTATACCATTGTTATAATTTATAAGTGACATCATTGTCCTTGTCCTTTTCCCCTCCTTTTCAAATCTTTACCCAGGCAATAGATTTTACATACTACCTTGCATTAATTCCCCATGTGACTATGGTCCATGGGACCTAAAGATACCCATTCTCCATGGGGAGCCTCAAATGGCATAGAGGCACAGCACCCACCTTCGCAGTAGGTCACCAGTTCAAATCCCCTCTCAAAGTGCTTGTCAAATCTTTACCATCTATTTATGTAACTAATCCTATAGAATACACGGGCCAAATATGGTTTAACATATATTTAGTGTTTAACCAAACTATGAATTCTTCCAAAGGCCTTATTTTATATCCAGAGTAATCTCTATTATATACTAGCCTGTCATTCCTACTTAATAGGATAGGAATCATAATTATTTTTTGCCCAATTTCAAGTCCCTTAATTTTCTGATACTCATTGCTGACAGTAACGCTGAATTACACATCATTTGTATTTGCCAGTGTGAACTAATGTATTTCTTTTATTATTTTTTTCTTTACAAATATTGTAAATTTTTTACTCCATTTAAGGTTTTGCAGCCCTTCATTCTGCATAGACAACTCTTTCTGTTAGCTTGCAAGTCTCAGACTTTGCACAGGTGATGTGGTTACGAGCATCCAATTGGTGGATGGAATTGTTAAAAGACCCAGACTGATTCCTCCGGTCAGTTGTCGTCCTTGAAAAAGCTCATTAGCGAAACGTACGTTGGAATTACAAGCCATGTGGTAGTCTCAGTGCACAGACCTACCACTTTATATCTACAATAACCTTTTACAAGCTGTCTTTGCTGCCCTGCAACTGTTCCCGTGTTTGGCTCCTGGTATTAGCATAGCGTAGGGACAGATACGAGCCTGAGTACAAAATGCAGTGTCCTTTTTCCAATTCCTTATTATTGGGCTATTTGCTCTGTTTGATTCAAATTGGACCTAATGGTTATTTATAGATGTTAAAATATCTTCGCTTCTTAAAGGGACATTTCCCTATTTTTTAAATGTACTTAATAAAAGTTCAAAATTTTAATTGTCTGTATATCTCTATTTACTAACCAATTTGATGAGACTTTGTGATTAATACACATAGGTCTAGTGCGCCGAAGATAGCGGTGTCAGGGGTCAGCCTATCTGACTCCACCCCCTTTTCTTTTTACAAAATCCGGGTAACGTAACAGTTAGCAATTCTGGATCTGGTCCTTCATTCTCAACTTCTTGATTGATTACACTGCCTTCTCTCTATTCTGTTAAGCCAGTGATGGGCCCTGGTCCAAAAATATGCGGTTGTGGAAGTAGTCCTAACTTATCACATGGTTTGCCTAGTTATGCAACCTCATATTTTTCTGACAGTCTGAAACAGAGTTTCTGCAAAGGATGCAGACTCATCACTTGATAAATGATACAAATGCAAATTATGGGTAGGTAAAGTCTTCCAAGCTGCAACAGTCAGTCGGGATGTGGGATACACCAGCTCAGGACCTATTTTGCTAGCCACTAGTGAGAAACATTATAGTGTTAAGGATGATTCTCTTTAGCTCCTCCACCACAGATTCTGGGATACAGACATGTTTCATTGAAAAACTCTAATTCTGTTATGGTACCCCGGGTTTACCCCGACAGGGAACCGGGGTGACAAAAAGGTAAGCGAGAGGATGCAACAAACTCACCAGTTCGTAGAGCCTAATGTCGGTCTGAGTGTTCGCTAGAGCACCTGAAGGTGAGGATAGACTGGAGCTGGTGGGACTTCGTCAGGATATGCACCTTAGAGAAACTCGGAAGAGGAAATGGGACAGAGGGGAATGATTAAGAGAAAGCGGGTAAGAAGCCAAGGTAGTACCAGGAGGGCCTGGACTGTGACAAACAACAAAGAACACAGAACAGACGTGACTGGGAAGACTAGACCGGACAGACTAACAAGACTAACTGGGTAACTCACTCTCACACACACTCACACAGCGGGAACCCCCTAAGGGGTTAACAGAAACAGACAACCAGGGAAAAAATAGGACAGTACAAAATTGGCTGGAACACTAAGGAGGGAGAGAGAGGGCCTGAACGACACAATGAAAACAAGGCAAGGAACTGGGCAGGAATAACCTAGGGCACTCAAGGACAAGAAAAGCAAGTAATGCACAAGGCAAGAGAGAAAGCAACCAGACTGGCACAGTAATGCTAGAGAGAAACTATAACCAGCACCTGCTGAAAGTGCTGGAGACTATTTAAATGAGAGTTGGCCAATGAGAGAATGCAGAGAGCGCGCCAACGGAAGGGACTGTTGTTGTTGCAGCAACCAGGACGCCTCCAGAGTGGAGCCGACAGAAAAAGAGCGTCTGCGTTGCCCTGGCAACATCAGACGCACAGCGCCGGAAGACAGTAGAGAGCCAGGGAGCACGCGCCCGAGAAGAGGAACGGACGCCAGGACCGGAGGAGAGACAGATGGTGAGCAGGGAGACGCTGCAGAGGTGAGTACAGGAGAGGGGAAGAGGAGGCCCGCTGTCAGCACGTGACGCTGTGCCCCTAACCTTAGGTTTCCTGGGAAACTTGCAATGGAATTTTTTTAGAATCTTGTCTGCATGTAAATTTTCAGCAGCAACCCATTTTCTTTCTTCCGGACCGTATCCTTTCCAATGTACTAGATAATAGATCTTTCCTCGAATGCGTTTAGAATCCAAAATATCTTGTACAAGGAATTTTTCGTTACCATTGATCAGTGTCGGTGCCGGTCTGGTCAAAACTTTGGAAGGAAATTTGCTAGATATCTTAAAGGGTTTTCAACAGAGATACATGAAAAGTGTTGGGGATATACATGGATGCAGGTAACTTGAGACGAAAAGCCACCGGATTGATTTTCCGAATTATAACAAAGGGTCCAATAAAGCAAGGTCCCAATTTCTGGCATGCCTGGCAAAGACGGATATTCCTAATAGAAAGCCACACTTTATCCCTGACTTTAAAGAAGGACGGGGAGCGATGTTGGTCAATTCTGGTCTTGGAGACTAGAGCTGCATTAGCAAGGGCTCGATTGACTAGTTTCCAGACAGTTCTAATATGAGCAGCAAAATGTGAAACATCCGGATCAGAAGTGTTCAGGTGTATTTAACGAGGTGGCACGAGGGTGGTAGCCCGAAAGACAAAAAAACGGAGAAACTCTGGTGGCTGAGTGAGTGGAGTTATTGTAAGCAAATTCTGCAAATGGAATATTACTGGCCCAGTTCTTTTGAGAGGAAGATGAGAAGCATCGTAGATATTGTTCCAACACCTGGTTGACCCTTTCGGTTTGTCCATTGGACTGGGGATAATACCCCGAGGAGAGAGATTTTGATGTGTAGTGGATTGCAAAAGGCTCTCCAGAATTTAGCTACGAACTGAGAGCCCCGATCAGAGACGATATCCCAAGGCAGGCCATGTAATCTGAAGATGTGTTTGAGAAAAAGGTCAGCTAGCAATTAAGCGGATGGTAAGACATTGGAACAAAATGAGCCTTTTTACTGAATCTGTCAATGACTACCCAGATGGTGGTGAAACCTGAGGAGTTGGGAAGGTCCGTGATAAAATCCATGGACAAGTGAGTCCATGGACGCTTGGGGACAGACAAGGGGTGGAGGGGACCAATCTGGGAACATCTGGGGGACTTGTTTTGAGCGCAGATGATACAGGCATTAACAAAATCTTCAACATCTTTAGACATGACAAAAACTGAATGGAATGATCCCATGACATTGCGATGTCCCATGATTAAGCATCCGGCGAAACGCGCGTCGGGACGGGAGGGAGACTGTGCACGAGCTCTCTCTCCTCTTTAGCGCCTACAGACCTGCCTTATTAATAATTTACTCTAGATATCTGTAAGCAGACTGTTCCTTAATAGTGAAATGGTCAGGTATGAGAGGAGGAGACTGCGCTCAGCTTGGGGGTTAGGTGGAGCATGAGTAAGCAGTGAGTGTATAAATGTATTGGAGGGAGAGAAATATATGTTGGAGGCGTGACAGTCTTGGAGAACAGTCTTTCTGAGGGAGACAGGGACGAACAAACGATTCTGTGGTCTTTGTTTAGGACTAAGATGTTGGACTCGAAAAAGTTGAGTCTGAAGATCTTGTGTGAGACCAGTAATAATCAAGGTAGGTGGAATAATGGGCAAAGGGGAGACTGAAGAGTTGTTTTCAGACAAGAAAGACCGTGAGAGAGCATCAGTCCTTCGGTTCAAAGATCCTGGACGATGGGTAATCGTGAATGAAAATCTGGTGAAAAATAATGCCCAGCGGGCTTGTCGAGGATTCAGTCTCTTGGCGGACTCGATGAAGGCCAGAATTTTGTGATCAGTGATAACTGAGATGTTATGTTTAGCTCCTTCTAACCAGTGCCTCCATTCCTCAAAAGCCAATTTGATGGCCAGTAACTCTCGATTTCCAGTGTCGTAATTTCTTTCAGCAGAAGAGAATTTTTTTGACATATAAGCACATGGGTAAAGACAGTTGTCAATAGGATTGAGTTGGGAAAGAACTGCCCCTGCACCGACATCAGAAGCGCCAATTTCCACAACAAAGGGCCGATGAGGATTTGGGTGACGGAGAATCGAAGCCGTGGTGAAGGCAATTTTCAGGGCCATGAAGGAATCCACAGCTTTGGCAGGCCAGTTGCAAGTTTCTGCTCTTTTTTTAGTGAGATCAGAGATGGGGGTTACCAACACAGAGAAGGAACGTATAAATCTTCTGTAAAAATTAGCAAAGGCGAGAAATCTTTGGATGGCTTGAAGATCCGAAGGTTGTGCCCATTCTAGAATGGCGCGGACTTTGGCAGGGTCCATAGCGAAACCTCGAGGCGAGATGTGGTAACCCAAGAACAGTACTTCCATGATTTCAAACTCGCATTTCTCCAACTTTGCATAAAGTTGATTTTCACAGAGTTTCTGAAGAACTTGGTGTACCTGTAGACGATGTTCCTGCAAAGAATGTGAGAAAATCAGAATGTCATCTAAGTACACGATTAGGAAGGTGCCCAAGAAATCCCTCAAGACATCATTAATTAGGTCCTGAAATACAGCATGGGCGTTACAGAGGCCGAAGGGCATCACTAAATACTCATAATGCCCTGATTGAGTATTGAAGGCCGTTTTCCACTCGTCCCCTTTGTGGATTCGGATAAGATTGTAGGCTCCTCGTAAATCAATTTTAGTATACACAAGCGCATCTTTAAGTCTGTCAAATAAGTCAGAAATGAGAGGTAAAGGATACTTGTTTTTGACTGTAATTTTGTTCAGAGCTCTGAAGTCGATACAAGGCCACAGCAAGCCATCTTTTTTAGAAACGAAAAAAACCTGCTCCCATGGGAGAGCGGGAAGGACGGATGAATCCTTTTTGAAGATTCTCTTTAACATAGTCATTCATGCCTTTAGTTTCCGGTATAGACAGTGAGAAGAGACGGCCCTTGGGATAAGGAGAATCAGGAATTAAATCTATTCCACAGTCATATGGACGATGAGGGGGAAGTTTGTCAGCTTCCTTCTTGGAGAAAACGTCAATAAAATCGATATAGTGAGATGGAAGAGAACTCATATCCAGAGAGGTCTGACGTATGGGTAATGAAAGACAGGATTTACAGGAATCATTCAAGCGAATTATCTCCCCTTTTTTCCAGTCAATGACGGGATTATGTTGAAATAACCAGGGATGGCCCAGTACCACTTTGGCAGCAGGAGAGGAGAACATGTAGAACTGGATGACTTCTGAATGGCAGGCCCCAATCAAAAGCTGAACTGGTTCGGAGATAGCTGAAATAGGTCCTCCGGGCAGAGGCTCCCCGTTGAGGCCGCATGAAACAATTGGAGGTGATAAGGGAAGGATGCTGATTCCCCATTTCTGGCCGATTCAATGTCCAGGAAGTTCCCAGCTGCTCCGCTGTCTACAAATGCTTGAACCTTGATGGAGGAGTCATTGACTTTAATCAGGACCGATAATAATAACTAATTCTTGGAGGAAATAACATTCTGGCCCAGATGGATCTCCTCCACATTCACCTGGTTTGGTCGTTTCCCGACGGCTTCACCTTTTTGGGACAATTATCTGCCATGTGCGCCTTTCCACCACAATATAAGCAGAGTCCAAGATTATGTTGTCGCTCTTTCTCCAACCTGGAAAGCCAGAAAGAACCAATTTGCATAGGTTCATCATTTGGAAGAGAGACACGAGGTGGCAAAGTGGTGGCAGTGGGAAAGACGAGCTTTTTCAAGTTTGCGTTCTTTAAAGCGTCAATCTATCTTGATAGACAATTTCATCAGATCTTCCAAGGACTCTGGGTCTGGATACTGGATCAGAGCATCTTTGACATGTTCGGCCAATCCAAGACGGAACTGTGAACGCAGAGCTGGATCTTTCCATTGACAGCAAGTTGCCCAGGTACGAAATTCCCCAGCGAATTCTTCAATAGATCTGCGGCCCTGACGGATTGAACGGATCTTAGCTTCAGCGGATGCTTCCTGATCCGGATCGTCATAAATTACTCCCATGGCGGCAAATAAACTGTCAACTGACTGTCGGGCTGGATGAGCAGGGTCCAATGAAAATGCCCAGGATTAAGGTTCTCCTTGAAGAAGGGAGATGATCAGTCCTTCCCTTTGGGTTTCAGAGCCTGACGCATTAGGTCGTAGTTGAAAATAGAGGAGAGAGCTGTTCTTGAAGAGGCAATAGGTGGAAAGGTCTCCAGAAAAGCGATCCGGAAGGGGAGCTTTGACATCCTGAACGGGAGCAGGAGGTGCAGCCTGGACTGGGTTAGCATGGAGAGCTGCAATCACCTGATCCTGGTTCTCCACCTTGGTGGTCAGGTTCTGGACCATCTGACCCAGGTGCGACACTTGGGTGATTAGTGCTTTGACGGCCTCTGAGACGGCAGGATCCATTTAGCACTAATAGGGTAGTTAGAAAGGATAAGGATAGATGACACCCATCTCTGGAACAATTATCTCTATTAACTTGTTTCTGGGATCCTTCAATGTAATGGAGGGTGAGTCTGCAGAAACATATCATGAGAGAGTTTAGTCGACATCTGATCTACTTCCCTGACAAGCTCTTTTCAGCAGTTTCCTGTTACGATACTGGAAAGGTTGACTATAAAATCCACAGAACCTGCTTGTAGAGAACTTTACCTATAGCAGCCAAGGTTATTATAAAGTGATTCCTGCTCAACTTTCAGGTTCAAGCAAGGTAGTGGATTTACTCTAGCATATCCAGAGTTTGTTAGGATGTAAAATATGGACTGGGAGCCAAAAGTCCTGAACAAGCTGCACATTGTCAGAGTCCATTTCTTGTAGTCAAGGCAGGCTGAGATTGAGTAAAGAGTAGATAACCAAATCCAAGGTCAGGGCAGGAAGAGTACAAGTAAAGTCGACAAACAAACCAATGTCAAACAGAGTATTCATACAGAATTGACGAATCACACACTGACAGAACAACAATTACAACTACAACAGCAACCAGAAGCAGGGAACCTTTTATAGGAAAGGGAACCAATGGCAGATCTCCTCAAAAAATTACTCCTGTATGACTAAAATGTCAGTTGGACAGAGCTAAGTATAACAACTGATAACTTCACCCATTTCCAAGCTTCTGGTTGCTCAGTAACTAGCCTGAGAGGTTCTCATCTGAATCATTTATCATCAGTTGGACAGAGTAATGAGACAAACTTCCTGGTTGCCATGGTGACCATGTGGAACTGATAACTTAGCTGAACTCTAGCTATTTCTCATCCACCCATCTATTTGGGATCATTCTTCCTATAAAGTACTGTAATTATCTTCAAAAATTATAAAAACGTACGGAGGAAGATTTAGTTAGGGGAGTGGTTTACCCCTTTGATAGGACCCAGGGCTGCTATACACAATACTTGGGAGCGCAACATTGAAGGTGGAATATTATTTATTTACTGTAATTATCTTACCTAATATCCAGAATATCCAATAGTGTATTAAACCCAGTTGTTTTACGCCCACATCCACGCATCCGTCAGGAGTAGCATGTGGTCAATCCTATTACAAGCTCAATTCCTTACGGGCGGTATGTGACATTTTGACTGTAACTATGACCTTTTGACTGCCTCTACTGACTAGTCCCTCAGGACCGTATCCACATATCAGAATGAATTAGATGCAGCTGTATCCGCACCTAACTCACATAACCTGCCCTGCAGCCCATCCCCATTTTTAGGATCCTTATGGCACTTCCCTCCCCCCACCCACTCTTCTTAAAAAAGGACAGAGGTTGCTGTGGCACACCTCTTTCTTAAATGTCTAGAGACTTTGCTTAGAGACTTTGGACAGCCACCGGACTGAGTCCTAAATTTCCAGCATTACAGCACATACCACTCTGTGCCAACAATTAGCGGGAACCGTGAGTAACTATAGCATCTATGCTACTGGTCATCCAACAATAGCCCAGTATATTGCAACACTATATGGCATTTGAAACCAACTTGCAAGTCTTTAACACGGGACTGTTACAAATTTAATTGGTCACTATTGACTACAAACAGATCCACTTTCAACTGGTCTAGCTCTGTGCCAATATTATTACATCAGGCTAATACCACTAGAGCTCCATACTAATTGTTGATGCACATGTCATTTGTGCACACATTTATATAGGAGGGGTACTATTGATGCATCAATACCTTATGTTTTTTATATATGTATATTTTATTGAAATGTGTTTAATAAATTTATATTGTTTTATCAACCTGTCGAGATTCTATCATTTTCTCTAGCGCTCCTCCTTATTGTATTTTTCTCTTTCTTAAATATTTATGTGCGGTCTTTAAAGACCGTACATAGTCAATATATGCACCTAAATGGTACGTAGATTGCGTAAATGACCTACTACACATGCATTTCTTAAAAGATCGATTTTAACAATCCAGAGCTTCTTAAGCTTGAATACAGTCCTCAGTGATTTGATATTGTGGACTGACTTGGTTGGGTATTCACTCTGGGTACCCGGGGACATGACAGGGTTTCAGCATGGTGTTGGAAGTTAGGTTTGATATGTGATCTGCTCATGTGTTAGTGGGCAAAGGTTTGACTGGACTGGACAAGGCAGACTGGTCAGACTGGACTAAACAAGCTTGGCTGGACTGGACAAAACAAGCTTGACTGGACTTGACCAGGACTGGACTAGACTTGACTGGACCAGGAATGGACATGAACTAGAACAAGAATTGACTTGACCTGGACTGGATCAGGAATGAACTTGACTGGACCAGGAATGGACTGGATTGGAACAAGATTTGACTTGACCTGGACTGGACCAGGAATGAACTGAACTGGAACAGGATTTGACTTGAACTGGAACAGCAATAACAATCTGCAGACAGCAGAGGTCTGAACCTAGAATAGAAATCTGCAGACTGTTCACTGCTGACTGGGATAATCAGGCTGACTACTGCTGGCTGGTTTTTTAGGCTGATTGCTGCAAGCTGAGTAGCAGGCTGGCAGCTGCAAGCTGTAATCTGCAAGTTATAGACTGCAGACAGCGATCTCCCAGGGAATAAACAGGAACCAGACACCTTGAATGACTGGTTGTTCTGACACTGTGGATACAGTGCTCTGGGTTTAAATAGAACGAACAAGACCAGCATTGGATAGCCTGGTCATATGATTCTTAGAGCTGGAATCTGATTGGCTGGAACAAGTCATGTGATGATTCCAAGATGGCAGCACCCATGAAATATTCCTGAAAGCATGGTAATGGCCAGAAAGAGCAGCATATAGATGACTACTGATGCAGTTTGTGACAATTGATGACTAAGAACCTTTTAAAATGGTCAGTCATCACCAAAGAGTATTGATATCCACGACAGACTATGAAGTTTTCCAAGACTCTTAATGTAATCTTTAGGAAAGCAGTGATGCTTGTTGTTCTAATTCTTTGTTGGACTCTAACACCAATGCCTTTGCCAATCATTCTAGTACCAGCTACTTTTATACATAGCGACCTTCTATTCCAGTTATGATGACAGTACAGGACTCATCAACAAACTGCTAGATTAACTCAACCACACACCAAGAGGGAATGTGACAGACTTCATGTGCAGAATGAACAAGTTCCCTTTTTGCCAGCAAAGGCAACTAAACCTGTCCCATTTCCAAGGTGACAATAGTGCATATACAAAGCTACACAGACATGGGGCCAGATTTACTAAGCTGTGGGAAAGGAAAAGTGGAGATGTTGTCAATATCAACCAATCAGATTCTAGCTCCTACTTTCTAGAAAATGTTAACTAAAATCTGTTTCTATGGGCGACACCACCACTTTTACTTTCCCGCATCTTAGTAAATCTGGCCCATAGTGTGTTTACATAGAGTATGTTTACATAAAATAAACCATGCATTTTATTCTGTTCTTTTGTGAACATTTGACAAATTACTGTCTTGGTAACCTTGTTTTGAATGTACTAAAATTTAGTAATAACCCTGTGTTGTCCTGACTGCTATTATTGGTGCCACAAACCCAAAACAAGGTTATAAAAGTTGATACATATAAAAATGAAGGTCACAGATTCTTATTTTATATTTGAGATGCCACGTTGTATATGATAGATAAATGTGGCATACAACTGCTTAATTGTTTAATAAGGTAAACTCTTTATAATGAATGTCTGTGCATATATTTGGTCTGTTAGCAGTGAACAAGATGGGGAATATCATAAGGCGGACACAATGCTCTCCTTTATGTTTTCAATGAGTGTCTTGAGAGAGGGAGGGTGACCATAAGATGCTATTGTTTACTAAAAATACATGGACTATAAGCAGTATTATGAAAAATGTCGCAATGAATAATTTCAAGGAAGCTTCCCCAACACAAGCTGCATTTTAAGCGAGCCATAGATTAGGAAATTGAAGGATCTATTGATGTTTTTGTCCTTGCATGGTTTCTGTCAATTCTATAGTTGCCCCTGGCAGTCCCACTAATTAATTCCTGGCATCCTGTTTTTCATGGCTTGCTGAAGTAGTAGAGGAGAGAGATGCCATAATAACCATTTTTATCTTCCAAAAAAAGTAGTAAAAATTATGAACACCTGCTTTTTTTATATATATTTAAAAAAAATGCTTTTTGTTTTACAATAGTTTTTTTTTTTTAATCAACTTTTAAAATGAATAAAAGGTATGTCACTGTTCTAAATAATGGTAATGGTGGTTATATTTCATGTGAGTATTTTACAATGTTATTGATAAATTTTATTTAAAAAAAAACAGCCATGATTGTTTGTAAATTGTTTTTATTGGAGTCTGAAAACATACAGTAACAGTATACGTTATCACTAAAATTTTCGGGTTTGCAAGAGTTAACAGCGATGAATAAATCATAGGGTATAACCAGTATCATTCAATAATCAATTGAGGTAATTGAGCAGCGATAACATAAAATAAAGCAGGTGGTAGTGTGCCTCTAATTTGAGTTTTTTATTTTTCACAGGAGGGGAAGAGAAGGTGAAGAGGGGGGGGGGG
>WWET01002200.1:258404-277541 GCA_011038615.1 Limnodynastes dumerilii
AGTATCTGTGTGCAGTAAGCAATTCAAAGCTATATCCCTGCATGCAAAGAATACAATTAAATTAATTCCCCTTGAAATTAACATGGTTTTGCCCAGGAGTGACTTTAAGTTCTTATTTTAAGAAGATTCTTAAGTGTGAATCAGGTCCTATATTTCAAGCTTCTTCTTAAGTCTGGATCCAGCCCTTTGTGACTTGTCAGTGTATTGACTTTCACCTACCGAACACTGGTGTAAAGCTGGATGCATACTACTTAATCATTCATCAGATGCAATATCTTAAACAATTTTACCAATGACTGAAAGTCCCGATGAGCATGTCGAGTCATGCGTACACACTTATATGATTTACCATATCTGTGATTCTGATCTCTATTTACTATCTATTTACATTGGTGATCTTGAAAATGTGAACAATTATAAAATCTAATTAAACAATGTGATGTGCTTTGCTCCAATCAAACGTGACCGCTGGACGTATGCTAAGTGAAAGTATGTATGCATACAATATGCATTCTGGATAGTCTTCACAAAAATGAATGTATAAATGATATTGCACACTATCTGTGATGCTTTGTGTATGTATAGTTTTAACAACAAAAAGACACAAACCTATACATCAATCCTGCGCTCAGTCACTGGTGTTGTGACTATCACTTTTGCATGAACTAGATTTTGTTTATTTCTAGGCAATTGCTTTGAAGTCATTTGTTGGTGACATCGTGCACTGATAAAATGGAACTTCCAGTCTCTCTTTATATCAGACCATATTTATCTTGAATTGTTATTAATTTGCTCATCCAGTAAACTCATGCTTAAAATGATTGGGATTGTTAATGATTCCTAACATGTGAATGGCCCCAGGCAGGAAATATTATTATTAATAAGGTCATCCATTTTGTGTGCTTAGTTTCTTCAGTCAGTCTGTCAGATTTGTGAAAATTATTATGTATTGTCATAAAACTTACATCTGTATTTCAATATTGATTTATCTAACAAATGCAACCCTTTGCACTTTTTTGGAGTGGTGGTTAATTTAGTGTGAACTGGGTTTGAGAGGAGGCACATTTGCACATTACAACCTTAGTATGCTCTACCCTTTGCCTTCCAATGCATTGAACTTTGCTGTCTTCCACTGGCACACGCTTGTAGGCTCTCATCTTGACATCTGAAGCAGCTCTAAACTGAGCAGTGACATGAAGTTGCTGGGTGATAATTTACCTGATTTTACAAACTACTGAAATATGTGGAAGCGCAACACAGACCTGATAAAGATCAATACCCCAGACTTACCTCTTGTTTACATAATCCCATGTATGATTGCTTCAAGAGAAAGGGTGTTACATAGGACATGGCTTGGAACTAATTCCTGTATCTACAGCCAAATGTGTTGCACTCAATCAAATGCTAATGGATCTTCAGTCTCCACCTGATGGTGATCCTTGATAGTTGGATATTAAATAAATAATGACAGTGAGCACCATGATGTATAATACAAGCATCAGCATTTATTGTTTTTTTAAATTATAATTCATTTACTAAATTTAATAGTAACTGAAGATTATGGGCTGTATGCAGACTAACCGGATGCGCAGTAGGACAAAACGCTAAACACCGGACGTATATGTTATACGTCTGGTAGTCTGCATAGGGCCCTATATATGTACTTATCCAATCTAAAATTCCATCCTATAAAATCCACAATAAAAAAGCTAAACTATTTGCTATGAGCTCTAACCACAGCGATTTAGAACCCACACAGTGGGCTCCCCATAGGAGTGTCATCAAGAGTTTTATAACCCAGTGTAAACAGATGACAATGACAGCATTAACTTTACATATATGTGTCATGTTTTGTATGTGACATTAATATTTCTATAGTACTATTTAACGTTAAGCTTCCAGAACCAGCCATCATATATATGAAATGAATTGGTGCAGCACAAGAACAGTATTTAGATTATATAGAGAGTTATTTGAAGACTTAATGCTTTACATATTTCAATTAGTATTGAATTACAGTGGAGTTTGAATTATTAGTGTTCTGTCTCTTGATGAAGCAGCAGTCTGTCAGAGTGGATATTTAAGCACACTTATTCCTATAATTACTTTTACATATAGGCACTAACTTAGTTGCTGTATTGAAAGCTCTGGTCCATCTGCATTAGACGTAGGTAACAGATCACCTTTTGTGCTACAGGACTTAATATACCACAAATGAGAAAGGCCATTGGGTTACCTACCTCTATATGTATTAATCTCTCAAGTGAAGATCAGTGTAAAGCAAGAGTTCTCAACCATTTTTGGTTGTACCACTTACTTCTTACCCAAAGTACCACTTTGCAAAAATTATTAATTTATTGAATCCAAAACCAGTCAGTTTAACAAAATATAACCTTTAACATAACATTTATATGTCAGGCTCAGTTCAGGTTAAATGTAGATGAAAATCACAGGTTAAGAACCCCTGGTGTAAAGTAAAAATTGCAGAAATATATTAATATATTTAAAACAGAAAACTTCCCGGGAAAACAGAAGCAAATTATTTGAGGTTTAAATATGAAGTGAAATAATTTCAGTGTATTGGTACATAAGTATAGCAAATGATGCACACATTACAGCCAGGCACTATGTAGATACTGCGGGCCTGATTCACACTTAAGAAGCTTCTGCTTCTTAAGTGTAGTTCACTGTTATGCATAATGGAAATGGAGGTTATTCTTCATAGCAATGCTTAAATTACAGTGTGAATGTATTAAAAATATAACCATGAATAAAATTAGAATTAAAGTAATAAAAAAAAAACTATTTTTAGAAAAATCCTGAACATGCAGCACAATAAATACACAGTATTCACATTCTTTGAATGAAATGTTTGCAAGGTTAAAGTCTACCACAATGGCCACATATAGGTTGTGGAGTGATGGCTGTCAGCAGCTTCCACATGTCCTGTGGCTTCAAATAATTTCCCATATACTGTACCTACTTATGTTGACAGCGTCAGACTGGTCCCCGGTGGGCCCCTGTGGAGACTGACTGTAGAGTAGACACCCGCCTGTAGAACATAAGCAGCCCCAGAGACTGATTAACCACAGGGCGCCCACAAACATCCAATTTTCAAACAGAACCGGACTGTCTAAATGGAACTATAGAGCTATGAATTGCCACGGCTTGGCTCTGCAGGGGCAAGCGCACAGCCTTCAGTTAGCATCCAGACACTGAGGTAAATTAAGGATTAAAGACCAAAGCCACAGGTCCGTCTGTTAGGTCACTTACACACACATTCACCCTTCAGAGGATACATGCATGTTCCGCATGTGACTTCTATCATATGGAACTTAGTTCCGTACAATAGATTTTAAGTTGTAAGGGGCTGTGCTTCCCCTCCGCCCGCCAAGGTGGGAGGGGGAAAGCATGTAAATTTTACAGTGTGGGTGGTAACACCTACGGACCGCTGATCCACAACTGTGACCTAAGGCTGCTTTATCGCACTATTTAAAAACTAGAGAGGGGAGTGAAAGGGAGAGTCCACTTCCCTCTCCCGTGCGGCCAGACAGACCCCCGCATGTACTGAAAGCGTGCAGGGGTCTGGATCCGGTTCTAAATCCTTAACTTACCTCACTGATTGGCTGCTTATGGAAAGCTGCGCGCTTGCCTCTTTAAGTCTACAAGTGATTGTTGGTTCTTTGAAGCGCAAGACGTCATTAGTCACATGAAGACAGGCGCTAGAAGGATCAAACGATGCTATGTACTTAAACGATATAACATGATCATGGGAGCATATACACTAACGCGATACTGTCAAAAAGATAGGCACGAAAAAGCTGTAGTGTGTAACCGGCTTAAGATGAGTCTGATTAAAGGAAAAGTCGGCTATAAACTTTTTACATTATAGGATGTTCACTATTTGTCAGAATATTTCTAACCTTATATGCAATAGTTAGAATGACTGAATGTAATGCATGATAAAACAATACTTCCAGGTGTTTTACTCAATCGTTGCTGACCACAAGTATGTGACAATACTGAAGTTTTTCTTCCATGTTTGTGTTTATGCTGTTGTTCAACTTCTATTTAAATCTGCAAAAATTTGCTCAGACTGTAAATACCAAAATGGTGGCAAACAAAAGTAATCAGTTTTATTTATTTTTTATTATTTATTAATAGGTTTTTATATAGCAACATCAGATTACATAGCGCTTTACAATTTTAACAATCATTACAAAAAAGACTGGGTGGTAAGAAACAGACTGTGTAGGTAAGAGGGTCCTCGCCATTGTGATTTTATATTAGCAGACCGAAACCAAGGATTATGCTTTGTTTTTTGTAGTTACAATACTCCCACTAGATCATGGATTTTGGCAATATCTCATGTTTCCATTTTGTGGACCTGACCAGGAAATACGCCATTGCTGGTTTCTCTATTGCAGGTGGTACTGTGAAGGAAAGGAACTTGAAAACGCTCCATACATCCAAATACAGAAGAACGGAGATCAGAATACGTTAGTTATTACTGAAGCTTTTGAGGAAGACACAGGACGTTACTCTTGTTTTGCCTCAAATATTTATGGAACAGATTCAACATCTGCCGAGATTTATGTAGAAGGTAATTTATATTGAGACTATTGCATGAGCTAATAGAAAAATACATGACGTATTCCACACATGGTGTAACTGCATTATTCCATACACAATTCTTAGAACAGGTTAAATATAGACAATGGATGAACACTCAACATATGATTCATATGAACAGGAATAGCAAGCATAGATTACTGATGTAGGATGTAGGATTAATGAATATCTCAGTGTTCACTGTCCACAGAATAATTGTACAATGTTTTTTGTAAATATTATTTGAATATACCTTTCCATTGTGTTTGCAATTTCTGATATGTATATAACACAATTTGGTTAGCAACAAATGGAATAGACAGTTATTTGTGTTCCAGAAACATTGCAAATTCATTAATCATTTATGGTTATAAACTTTGAAGTGTGGCATTGTATTTTATTCTTTGGCCATAGGTAACAAAGATAACAGCATTTTTAATGGGTAATTATTGCTTTCCCACCTTACTCAATTTATTCACATGTAATATAGGTGTTCCTGCCAGTCACTAGATTAATTTAATATTGTTGTTTCAACAATAATTTACATCTTTTGTCTCTTTCCATTGTGGGGTTTAATCTTTTCCTGTCTCTTAATTAAAGTCTACAAATCAACTTCAAGTCACATAGGGGGCTGATTCAGAGTTTGGGAGTAAGGGTAAAAAAGGTGCAAGTGTACAGCTCAGCTAAACCATTTTTCAAAGTAAGGGATGTTAATTAATTTAAAATCTTTTGCATGCAGGGAAATTTACTTAACTTTTGCACATGTAACTCAAATACTGCATAGCTTTATTTTTATTCTATAAAATAGAGTTGAGCTAAGAAACTTCACCTCTAAATTCTAATTCTGGTTTCACAATTTAAAATGGCCTCCCCTTGCAATTCAGTATGGTATTGCTCAAGTCTACACTTGCACCTAAAAAAAGGTGTGCAAGTCTGAATCAGATTATACCTAATATAGTTTAAATTTTTTTGAGATTAGTAATTTTTTCCTATGAATATTATTATTAATTTTAATTAGATTCAATTCAGTTCAAGTTATAGATAAATCCTTGGAATGTTAGATTCAGTGGGCCGTATTCAGAAAAGGTTTGCAATGATACGCACGGACGTTGCATGGCCACACCCATGACACTCCCCTCACAAGGACGGGTAGCTGGAGACTTACGAATCCCTCGAGCACTCTGATCTTTTAGTTGAATTTTATTACGTACGTGCGTATCTATCTAAATGCGCCCTCAAATGACCATTTAAATGCCTCCCCCCACCCACTTTAACATATCTTTCTCCGGATGGATTTAAACCACGCCCCTCCGTATGTTTTTTCCCAAGTGTGATTCACAAGTCCGTGCCTAATGGACATTCCTGCGTAAAATGCGTTACTACGCATGCGCAGTTCATCCGATCCTAAAAATACGCACGGCACTTTCCACAAAAACGGATCACTGAATACGGCCCAGTATTTAAAAAAAAAAAGTGAAAAATGACAATATGACTAGTAAGTTTATATTAATGTTTTATGTATTAGATGATTATGGAAACTGTTTTTTAAAATTGAGATCCAACCTTCTTGACCCAGACCTCTACATCAAGCTCTACTACTTTGTATTATTAGTTGCTATATTGTAAAGAATTATTGATAATGATTTATTAAACACTCTTTGTTTCGTGCTCAGGAGCATCGTCATCGGAGTCTGAAAGTGACACAAGCAAGACTGACATGGATCAGTACGTATGTGTTGTTCAAAGTTATTTTGCAATATAGTTTTTAAGGATGCTCTGTATCTGATTCAAGACTCTTTTTATGCAATTCTGCACATGAAAATAGCATATAAGAAATAAGAACACACTACTTATATATTAAATATATGAACTAATTAAGTATTATCGAGGAGGACAATAATTAATAAGAAGCGGCAAGATATAATAATCACGGACCGTATTCAGAGATCTGTGTTGCGATCGGATCGCAATTATACGCACGGGCAGTGCAGGCCAAACCCCCTCCCAAGCACAACACTCCCCTCTCTTGGCTGTGCTGTCAGAGACTTCCGCCGCCATAGACTACCTGTAACTTTCCGAGTGCATTCTTGTGTGTATGTGTCCTCCGTACGTGCGATTCAACATAGTCGCGCCCACTTTCCTTCATTTTAATGACTCCCCCGCCCATTTTTATTTAAATTTTCTCATGCGTATTTTTGCGTCGCATATCTACCCGTATGTACAAACGTGCGATTCACAGGTCCGTCCGTAAGGCACTTCCGCTCATATAGTGTACATTAACTACATAAATAAAGTTACTACGCATGCGCAGTTAGTCCGATCGTAAAAATATGCATGGGACTAGCCAAAAAATCGGATCTCTGAATATGGTCCCATATCTCTAACACCATGGCACCAATATCCATAAAGTTACCTCCTGGTCATGTGACTTTACTGGCAGAAACTGATGTACACCCAATAAAAGCTTATATATGCCAAATCTTTAGTAATCTCTTTGGGCTGGATCCAGACTTAAGTAAGTGCTTGAAATTAGTTACTCCTGGGCTAAACCATGTTGATTGTAGGGGGAGTCAAGTTAATTGTAATGTTTGCATGCAGGGATATATCTTTGAATTGCTTACTGCACACAGATACTGTCCAGTTTACTATCACACTTATTTAGACTTTGGATAGGAAACATCACCTCTCAACTCTAATACTGTTTGCAGCAGATGAAATATGACTCCCCTGCAATCAACAAGGTTTAGCCCAGGAGTAACTAATTTCAAGCACTTGCTGGATCTGGATCCAGCCCTTTGTAACTATGGACACTTAAACGTGAGTTAGGTGTGGACAGAACTGCACCTAACTCACTCATCCTGCCCCTAACCCTCCCATTTTATGTACCTTATTGCACTTAAGAGTGCCATAGGGCAACCTTATCTAACCGTGTGTAGTTTCCTTCATAAGAAAGAAACTTCTCGTGGAGAATGGCTCACATTTTTGAACCTGGGTCTGCCCTGACAATAAATGGGAGTCATCAAAAGAGGAGCTTAACTCCCTAATCCCCCAATCACTTTCTTTCTGTGAGACCCAGGTTAAAAAAACCTGGGTCTCACCGTTCACAGGGGGCTACCTGGGTCAGACCCTGAGTTTTTGGCTCAATGTGAAGGGGGTACAGCCAATGGTAATGTATGGGTGACAGTCCAGGCATTGAGGAAAATGCCTCCACTGCAATAAATGCACTATATTTAAGAAGTATAGTGTAATAAAAGGGAATTCACAGAGTTCTGTATAGTCTAGGAACATAATTTTGACTGCTACAATAATTTAACATTCACTTTAAAAATAGATAGAAAATATGCATGCAATAAGCATTTGCAATTAAATACATTTAGTATAAATGCTGTAATGCTGATTTGTGACTGATTGAGTTGACTTTACCATGGTAGAATTGGCTTTATAAATTATGGATTTGATTTTTTGAATTTCTGATCCCCTCTGTAACACCTGTTATTCATATTTACTAAAGGATGACTGACAGAATAGGTCTCAGTGAAATTTCAGGGATAGATTTTTTGGCATTCGGTTTAGTATATACATGGCCATATAAGACCATCTAGCATCCTGTCTATTATTGAAGTAATGTGTCATGGCAGTGCTGTGCCTGACATTGATATTGCACAGGAGAACTAACCTCTCTAGAACGGACAGACGCAAATCTACACATTCATTCCACTAGGCCTCTTGCATGGTAGATTGACTATTTCAGGCTAATAATTAAGCAGATCCATTTTAAGTTTGGATTTTGGGGCCGTGTCCAGATCTTTAAGACCGCGTATACGCAATCAACGTTGCAAGAAGTAACGTAGGTTACGTTACAAAATTACTGGGCATGCGCAGTAGCACTTTTCTGAAAACTCCGTCCGCAAATGCAATTCGGCCGGAGCTCTGCATGCGGCCCTTGGAGTGTAACTGCCTAAAACTGGCAAATATCCACAGGTGTTGTGAGGGGGCCCTCATTTCAAGTTTAATTGACAGCTGTCCCTCCTCCTCACTGCCTGCAAGGAGGACATAAAGTGCTAATGCTAAGCTGTCAGCAGCTGGCAGGTGTTTAGAAACAGTATTCATCACACAGATCATTCAGCTATGAATGCATTTATTAACTGTTTTAATGAAGAGTGACAGGTATAGGTTAATGTTCGAGATAGCAGCGCTATGTGTTGTGTTTATAAGTGTTAATTACAGCTATGACATCAGCAATAGGTAAGTTCCCGCCATTTCGCTCCCTATATAAAGCTCTGCACTGAGATCCAGAGCTCAGATCTCAGTCAGAGCTTCTGTCAGTGTGTTCAGTCGGATGTGGATTGCTGGTAAAATGGTCTGTTTTGCGACAGACCATCGGCCTTAACCCTAACCTTCCCCTTCTTGAGCTTTAACCCTCCATGTCCCACAGCCTAACCCTCCATTTCCCACAGTCTAACCCTAACCCTCCCCTTAAGTCCTAACCCTAACCTTAGCCTGCCACAGCCACTGCGGCCTGGGAATGGGTCTAAATAGATATCCATTGCCAATAGCAATTTTTTATTTGCCAAGTGTTTTGACAATGATACAGCCGCCATTCAGCCAGTAACGGCATCCCGTTCAGTCAGTTTATGTGAGTCAGTTAGACAGTCAGTCAGAGATTCTGTGAGAGGAGTCTGTCAGGAGATTTCTTCCTCAGACTTTTCCAGATCATTTTTACCTCAGATAGTTACCACACAAAGAACGTTTCTCAGCACACAAGATTGTGGGCCATATTCAGAGAACCGTTTTAGCGGGAAGTTCCGTGCGTATTTTTACGATCTGCTGAACTGCGCATGCGTAGTAACTAAATTTACGCTATCTACATTCATTTTACGCATGGAAGAACATTAGGCACGGACTTGTAAATCGCACGTGAGACAATACGTACGGAGCGTGGTTGTAATCCGTCCGGAGACAGATACGTGAAAGTGGGTGGGGGGGCATTTAAATGGCCATTTGAGGGCGCGGTTAGTTAGATACGCATGTATGGAAGTATTATACGTACGGAAATGCCCACGTAAAGATAAGGGTGGTTGAGGCACTCGTAAGTCAAGGACAACCCGTCCGTGTGAGGGGCGTGTCATGGGTGTTACCATGCGTATAACTGCAAACTGTTCGCTGACGGATCTCTGAATAAGGACCTGTATCTTCTAAATTTATGCTTGCATTCATTTGGTTGTAATAAAAATGATCCTTGTTATGCTGCTTGTGCAAGAGGTCCATTTCCCGTTTGGGATGCTCATGTATTAAGATCCAGTGGGTACCATTAGAGGAGACAGAAACCCAGTCACAGACTGACACCCTCATTGGGCCTGATCCATACCTACGCTGTTACACTGAGCGTTCTAACGCTCAGCGTAACAGCAGCTCACTCCCTCGACACTCCCCCTGCTTAGAGCGTATTTACAATCCCTTACACCGGCTGAAAGCTACCCTAACTTCAGCCGGCGTAAGGTAGTGTAGCTAAGCTGGGACGACGGCGTTACTACGATAACACCGCCCTCCCAGCCTCATTACCCTCCCTCCCCCCGCCTCCCTACACTAACCTGAACATAGTAACGCTGGGGGATGCCCCCTCCAGCGTTACTACGGCGCTGCTACGGACGCCCAATCCATTATAGTATCGCCGGCCAGCGTAGTCCTGGATCAGGCCCATTGTGTATGAACAAAAATGATCCAGTCTCTCAGAGACAAACATTTTAGGTCAGCATTATTCTCTAGCTGTATCTAATCACTTAACAAACTTTTCTTAATTTTGACCTGAGAGTGAATGCACCTTTAAGTAATGCCATTATTTCTGGTTTTGTAAGCAGTCCCAGAATCAAATTGCCTGTGAACAAAGTCTTCCATTCAGCAAACACTTTCTTGTTGAATTATGTATAAATTGCTGCAGGACTGTCATGGTTTGTCCTATTTCTGAAGCAGGAGTGGCTTCTGGGAAAAACAATGATTCCCTAGGAGAGTAACATGCCCACTGAACACTTCTCAGTCTCAGACTTTATTTATATGGGAACTGTTTCAAATTTCCAAGCAACATAGATTACTGCATCCTAAAATATATAAGCCATTTAAAAATAGCTTTCTTAAGCATTGATTGAAATGTAATATTAATGTGCACTGTAATGTATAGAGAGGTATTATATACTTGTAAAGGTATCTAGAGTTATAATAGGTTTTTTTTAACCTATAATTCCTAAGTTGTTTAGGAAAACACTTTTCCTTAACCCACCTTTATATGCAAGCTCATAACATACCATTTAGAGTTAAAAGGTGCAAATCTGCTGTCTATGGACCGGATCCAGATTTAAGATCGTCAGGTGATTTACGCACGCAAGGTGCGTAAATCACCTGACTGAACTGGAGGACACATGCGCCCTCCAGATGTTACGCTAAGATTACTATAGTAATCCTAGCGTTTAAACAATCGGACGGAACAAAGTTCCGTCCGAGCTCATTTGCGTGCAAATGGGCTGTGCTTCCCTTCTGCCCGCTAAAGCGGGCGGGGGGAAGCATGTAAAGTGTACAGTGTGGGAGGGGGCTCCCACACTGTAGCGGATCAGCGNCCCACACTGTAGCGGATCAGCGGTCGTACGGACCACTGATCCACCCGTCGCATTTAAGGCAGGCCTATGGCAGCGTAAGCTGCCATAAAGCCCGCATGACAGAGGGGAGTGAAAGGGGGTGTGCACTCCCCTCTGTCTCGCGTACTTTCAGACCCCCGCACGCACGGAAAGCATGCGGGGGTCTGGAACCGGTCCTATGTTACAATGGGCCAGATCCAGACCTAAGTGGACTTTAGGTACGAACGCGTAGTGTATTTACGCGCTCTTAAGTACTATGCACTCCCCGGGCACTCCCCACGGTCGCTCGTAATTTAGCTATTTTATGACTACCAAACCCTAGCTTAACTTTTCCAAGCGTAACCGCGCTCGTCTTATTTTTGTCTGCATGCAGGCAAAATGTTTGATTTTGCTTATTGCACACAAATACTGAACATCTTTAGTTTCATCTCTTATTTAGAGTTGTCCTACAAAACATCACATTAGCCCTCATCCTGCACTTCAGTATGCCTGGCTGCAGATTTACTCTTTTTTTGCTGTTACTCTTAGCTCTGGAGCAGGCCCTAGGTCTTCTTCTTTTGTACTCTAAAAGTATCATCATATGGAGATGGTATCCTTGCTTTAGTCTATGGGAACTAAATATCTCTGGAGGGGTTCCGTTCACTGGTATGAAACATAGATTTACGAAATACAGATAGCCAACAGCTAATTTTCTGCTGTCTATATTTCGAAAATATGTCTAATTACAATGTTTTTATAATTAATAGAGAAGTGTGCCAAATGTATTTATCGGCAACTTACCCATTTATAGCTTTCTGACACCTGGCTTAGCAAGTGACGCAGCCTGCGACAGAAGACCCAACGCAGATCTGATGCACCGGACAGGTTAGTGTAGTGTACAAGAGTCTTAGAGTTAGGCTGTGGGGAGGGGATACATTATAAAGGGGAGTCTTAGGGTTAGGCTGTGGAGAGGGAATGGATCAGAGAAGGGGAGTCTTAGGGTTAGGCAGTGTGAAAGGGTGTCTTGGGTTTAGGGTGAGGGGAAGGGAGTCTTAAGGTTAGACAAAGGGAAAGGGGGTCTTAGGGTTAGGCTGCAGGGAAGGAGGTCTTAGGGTTAGGCTACGGGGAGGGGAGTCTTAGGGTTCGGCTACGGGGAGGGGATGGATCAGAGAAAGGGAAGGTTAGGGTTAGGCTACGAGGAAGGGGAGGTTAGGGTGAAGATTAGTATAAGGGTTGGGGAAATACTCACCAGTCACCGCTGGGAATTCCTCTTGGGGATCTTCGATTCCCTCACTCCAGCGGGGCAGGAACAATCGCTGGTGGTGGGATGTTGGAAATGGCTGGTAAAAAAATGGCCCTGTTGCAAAAGGGCCCTTCTCACCGCCAAACCACACCCCTCTGAAGAACCTTCTTCGTTCCTTCAGCTTTGTGTTAAAATGACCAAGAAGGAGAGTCTGCTAAAGATTACTTTCAATAGTAGGACTGTTAAGCATTTGTAAAATTCTAAGTTTTATCCTGCGGGACTGATGCAATGGCTGATGATCCTGATCAGTATGAAACTTCCAGTATGAATAAATATTCCCAAAGGGCTGCAGATAAAGGACCGGATTCACACCTCTGGACGTATTGCATATACGTCCGGAATTTACCGATATTTGATACTGTGCATGCTTAGTAATTTTTTTACGTAATCTAAGTATCTTTTCGTTACATAGATTGCGTATATGCGGTCTTTAAGACGCATATACACAATCTACGTAACGAAAAGATACTTCGATTAGGTGTGAATCCGGTCCAAAGTGCTGGATCACAGCCAAGAGCTGCAGAGAGAGAGTCTGTGCTATATTGATGTTACCTAGGGAATGTTCCTTTTTGAGGCACCAAATTGATCTTATTTATTGAGACACAAGAGTTTCCCCTAAAAACACTTTAATCTTATTCATGTGCAAAACAATAGGTGTAATGATTTATTATTATTACTTAAAATACTTGTTACATATCTGAAATGGACAGATTTGCACAAGAAATGTTGCAATAAACAGCATTTGTAAGAAATGCTCAAAACTTACATCATGAGGAACATGAGTAGTGTAAAGATGAGGTAAAGCATAGAATAGTGTCTAGGTAATATCTTACCAAATACACAATATACTTTCCCTTATCATTTACAAACCCAAATGCAAAATGAAAGAATTCATGTAAATTAAGTGAAATTAATTGAAACACAATATTTTTATATTTAATTATTGCTGCATTTATAATGACATGTGAATTAATAGAAATAGATGGCCACAACTTACAAGTAGGTCTTCCAGACTTCCTCTCATTTTTGTACAAGAAGAATGTATGCAGTGCTAAATATACGCTAATTAACATAAATCATAGAGAATGAATAATAACATGAAGAAATAATAGTAATAAATATATAGTAAATACAGATCATATACCAAAAAAGAAAACACTAAGGACCAGATTCAGAGATGGAAAATAAGAGAGGAAAGTTACTCCTGGGCAAAACCATGTTGATTTCAGGGGGAGTCAAGTAAATTGCATTCATTACATGCAGAGATATATCTTTGATTTGCTTACTGCACACAGATAGTGACCAGCTTTACCTTTGCACTGTTATTTAGACTTGGGCTGGGAAACTCTGACACTCATTTCTGTTTGCAGTAGATGAAATATGACTCCCCTGAAATCAACATAGTTTTGCCCAGATGTAACTTTCCTCTCTTAGGACCGGATAGACTGCTGCGCGCTTCCCTTACCAAGAGAAGGGAGTGAACTCCCCCTGTCACTCCCCTCTCTCATGCAGGCTTTATGCCAGCTTACGCTGCCATAGGCCTGCCTTAACTAAAGCGTGCGGATCAGCAATCCATACGACCGCTAATCTGCATGAGTGTGGGATACCCATCCTACACTGTATAATTAGCACTGCCCATTTCTTCGGAAATGGTGACGCACGGAACTAAGGGCGCATGCTCCAGTCAAATCAGGCTGCTTAAGCACCTTGTGTAAGTGGCCTAACATTCCTAACTCTGGATCTGGTCCTTATTTTCAAAGTGTGGATCTGGTCCAATGATCCTAAATGAAAGATCCAGTAAATTTCCCTGTTACATAGTAATGTAAATTTATCTCCCCCCTTGTCAATGACAGGAATGTGATCTAATCCTATCACTGTCAGGCTTGTAGGAAAACTGTTTTGTTTGTTCTCTAAGCGTGTCTCTCTATGAAAAGTTTCTGAGGAAATGGATGTATTTTACCTTAAGGATGTTCATTTTCCAGGGTTCGTAATGTGCACTACAGTAATGTAAGTAGGCATTTGTATCCACCTCATTTCTGTAATTAGCAGAAACAATCTTACCACCCTGGAGGAGTGGATCAAATCCAGAGAGTTGTAAATCATCATTTTTATCCAAACAAATTATCTATAAAACTGCCATAGTACACCAGCTTTGCTCCAAATTCACCACTCCATACCAACTCATCCTTGAGTTGTCCAAAGTACAGATTGCCATAGCTGGGTTCGAACCTAGTGCCCATGGGAGTCTCCATCACCTGCAAATAAAACTAATCTTAACATTTTACAAAAATATGGGTCTAAATAAATTTCATGTTGACTTTTCTAGTTCCCACTGTGTGCCAAACCCCTCCGTATAACCTCAAGCTCCAAAGAATCAGTAAGCTCCTTACATCAAGTGTAAGGAAAGTGTAGAATCCCCTTTACTTGTTGTCCTGTAATAGGACTAAAAGATGTGTAGAGTCACCTATATGGGAACACCAGGAGCTGTAAAAAGTGATCCATAATGGAAGAGAGTAAATCAATGCTGGAAATAATAGGTCTACCAGAAGCTGCATTGAGGGACTTTAGTTGGTGATAGAAAATAGGCGTGACAGGAAAAGGCACTAAAGAAAAACTTCAATTCTTTCTAAGTTATGAGAAGAAATGAAAATGTTCTGTCATTTCCCCTCATTTCTGTGCCTGTGCAATCTGCACATTTATCCTTACTACCCATCAGAACACAATCCACTCTATCCAGACTTAAGAAAAATGATACTTCTGCCAGCCTCTGACATTCAGGTTGCACTCACAAGTAGGTGTCACTTGTATTACAAGGTACAGAACAGGTGCACCAGCGCACTGTGTACCGATCCGGACCTCCAAACTGACGCTATTTTACATTTGTAAGAATCAGAAGACGTAAGGTAGGCTATGTCAATCAGACGTCTGTCATATGAGAGGTGTAGTTGCGAGGATCTCTGAAATTTAGGAACCTGTGATTACCTATTCCAATGAAGTTGATTATCGTAGATCTGCACACATAAAAAAAAAGAAGTCTAATTCAGTCCAATGTTATCAGTATTATTATTTTGGGGAAAGGGGATGGTCAATGACTACTTGCACAGCATTTCCAGCACTCACAAGAGATACGTCCCTGCCAGATCTGCACATAGAACATCACAACACAGACAAAGGTTTGGGACCAGATTTAGACATCGGAACACTTTCTGTTTCTTGCAGTGTTATTACACACAGAAGAGCGGATAGAACTCCCCTGTCACTCTCCTCTGATGTGCGCAGTTATGGACACTTCTGTGTCCACAACCCCAGTCTTAAGTTTACTGTATGCATCTGTGAACTACAATCTTAGATCCGTGTGGATACGCTTTACTGCCTCGTTGGACGGATCACGTGGAGATCTGTGGCGTAACATCTAGCGCACGTATGTGCAGATGTTACAAGAAAAGTGACTTACGCAAGTGGCTTGTGTAAGTCCCCTTGCATTACTATCTGTAAATCCGGGCCTTGGTGTTTGGGGGATGCACTCACCAGGCTCTTCCAAAAATAGTCTTAAAATATAGTTTTTATTATATTTAAACTAAAATCCATATATTTAAAAGTGCTAATACAAAACGCATGTCGGCTGGGGGGACAGACAAAGCACTTTTGTATAAATACTGGATAAATTACACTGCAATTTGCTGATATATAGCGCATTTTGTACAACCAGTTATCAGCTGTATTTGTGATTAGGAGTATTAGGGATTGGAGTAAAGACTTATATACACAGATTCCGCTCTCTCTTACTCCTATATATCACATGTACATATATATGCCGCACTGGAATGAAACAAGATTACAAGTGTATTTTGCTACTAATTCACGTTAGTTTTTAACATACTTGCCATTAGTCTCCTGATATCCTACTATATTTAAATCACCTTTCAATATATGGTTTTGTTAAAATATAATAAAATTTAATTTAATGAATTCTCTTTGGGGATCTGGTGAGTGTGTCCCATTAAGCACCTGATTTTTGTGTTGTGATTTTGTATATAGTGTGTGAATGGGTGTTGGAGGGCACCAGATTTATTTAGGAGTCTTAGAAAATGTATAACATTTGATAATGTACAAACTGTAATCAAAACCTCTAGTATATATTCATGCCCTCGTGTTCTAATACACCTCTTCCTTTGAAAAATGCCCCCTCCTCTCCCTTCTCTGCTCCAAGCTATACATGATTAGTTCCTCTAGCCTCTCTTTATATGTTTTGTGACACAGGCCATGGCCCATTTTAGTTGCTCTTCTTTGCACAATCTTGAATGTATTTATGTCTTTCTAGAGATATGATATAGGTATAGCAGCGCTCCCTAATTACATAACAAAACACAGTGTAGCGAGTGATATATATTTTATTCTCAAAGTTCAAAATAGCAAATACTAGATATACTTAATTGGTTATTTTTATTATTTAAAATACATGAAATATTTAAAATGATTTCTAAAATAAAAAAATAAGGTGCAGACTTGAGTGCAAATACAAATACAAATTCAGATTTCCAGAGATGTCACATATAAATTATAAAGCTCATTTGATTGCTGGAAAAAGCTATGATGAAAGTCAATAATATATAATTGACCAATATTAGATGATTCAAGTTGTTTGGTAATCACATCTAGATTCTCCCTTAGATTGTAGCATAAACATAAACACGTAAATGCACATGTAGAGCTAAGGGTGCCTTATGGAGGTGTAAGTCACCGAAAACCCATCTGTGTGAGGGGAGTATCATGAGTGTTGCCTTGCAACGTGCGTGTGTATAATTGTGTACCTTTAACTAACGGATCTGTAAATACGGCCCAAAGTGCTTAAAAACTCTTAAGGTAATATTTGGGAGTATAATTTGATCCATAGGATCACAGATGATAATAATGCATGTCCATCCGCCCCCAAAGAAACAACACCTCCTGCCGCAAGGTTCTGGCAGGTATCCAAACAATGAGTGGCACTGCAACCACTTATTATAGTTTATCTTATAAAAGAGAAAGAATTTGTCAACCGTCTTGATAGTTTGATAATACCTTAATAAGTGTTGGACCAGGTGTCTTCAGTAGGATATACTCACAAAACCACTTACCATTGGTAATCACGATGAGATGATCAGTCATTCATATTACGCAATGAGAGCACTGGGGTAACGGTCTGCCAAATGTTGGGTAATCCATTAGTTAGGCTCAATTTAGACACATTTTAAGACAGAAATGAATTTTAGATATCATTTTTAATATTTCATATGTTTTAATTAATAACAATAAGCATTTAAGTATGTCTAGTATTTACTATTTTGTACTTTGATAATATACTATATATCACTTGCTACACTGTGTTTGGTTATTTAATTGGGGAGCGCAGCTATATCCACATTATTCCTCAGCTGTTTTTCTAGCCTGTGATCCCCATTACATTTAACCACCTAGTACTAGCGCTGTCCACACAATTGTATTTTCTGGAGATATGGCCTCCAGAACGGAACACAGTATTCTAGGTGAGGTTGTACAAACGATCTAAGAAGGGGCATCACTACTTCTCTCTGCTACTAATTCCTCTCCCTATGCCCTCGTGTTCTAATACACCTCTTCCTTTGAAAAATGCCCCCTCCTCTCCCTTCTCTGCTCCAAGCTATACATGGTTTTGCCTTTCTCATTGCTTTGTTACATTGCTTGGCTACCTTTAAGTCACAGTGTCTCCTAGATCCTTTTCCTCCTCAGTAGTTTCTAATGTAGTGCCATTGATTATATATTGAGCTTTAGGGTTTTTGTGCCTCAAATGCATGATTTTAAACTGCAGTTGCCACACTCTTGACCATTCCTCCAGTCTACCTAGATCATCCCTTATTTTGTGTACCCCTTCTGGCATGTCTACCCTGTTACATATCTTTGTGTCATCAGGCTATATCACCTATAAAGATATTAAATAGCACTGGTCTAAGTACAGAACCCTGGAGTACTCCACTGGTTACCTTACCATCCCCAGAAGGGATTCCATTCACTACAACCCTCTGTTGTCTGTATATTTTGTTCCTTTAACAGTGTTTACATCAATTTCCCTACTACTGATGTGAGACTCACTGGTCGTTAGTTTGATGCTTCTTCCCTACTTCCACTTTTATGCAGAGGGATGACATTTGCTATTTTCCAGTCCTCTGGAATCGCCCCAGTTATTTGTGACTGGTTGAATCATCCAGTTAATGGTTTTGCCAGCACCCCTCTAAGCTCTTTTAGTATTCTAGGATGTATTCCATCTGGTCCCATTGATTTGTCCACTTTCAGCTTTGAAAGTTCTTTTAATACTTGATCCTAAGTGAAAGTAGTAGTAATGGCCTCCTTTGTGTTAATAGTCTTCCCATTTAAAAGTGGTCCCTTCCCCTCTCTTGCTTTTGTGAATATTGAACAGAAATACTTGTTAAGATCTGCTACAGCCCTTTCTTCCTCAACAAGACTCCCACTTTCCGTTTTGAGCCTCTTTAGTTTTTCACCTTTCATTTATATACCTAAAAAAGCTCTCATCCCCTTTTCCTCTTTTCTCTTAGTTGCTGTGGCTATGCTACTGGCCACACAACACTTCTTGGTTGGGGGAGC
>WWET01002201.1:0-10120 GCA_011038615.1 Limnodynastes dumerilii
GTTTCAGTTGTATTTGGAAATTCTGTAGTGGTATTGGAAGTTTGTGCATTAACTGTACAAAAAAAAAAAATTAAAGTTTTTAAAACTCAGAACAATATTAAGAAATGTGTATGGATGCATTTATTCCTCAATTTAAGCACTTTTGTACTTTTTTTGTTTTAAAAACAAATATATTTTATATCACATTGCTTTGCTATTAAAGTGCCAATTCTACCTAACAATTCTGTTTTTAAAAATTATTTTTCTAACTTGTAAATTATTGCATGTTGTTATATCCACTTTAAATTATCTACATTCTTATATAGTAACAGGGCACATACAAAGAAGAAATATTGGTATAGAAAAACAAAACTTTTGCTTATAAGTCCAAGGTTTGGAAGTTATCAAAATGCAAGATTTTTATGAGGCTTGTGATATAGTATATCATAGTTTTTTATGTAATGCTCATGAACCTTCAGGGTATCCCTTGTTAGCTGTAATTATTCATACTGTCAACATTATATAATACACCACTTGGAGGCCAGGGTCAGCAAATGAATAATCAGAAAGAGCTCACTGCTTGAGAACAAGTAATAACTTTGTTAAACAGAGGGAGGGTAAAGAGAGCAGAGACAGAGAAAGATCTAAGGAAATTTAAGCTTTAGAGATCTTACAACTGATTCACACATAATAAGGCCTGTATCTGCATCAAAGTTTGAACACTCTCCCACTCCACTCCACCATTTTTTAGGAACCTAAGGCATTTAAGAGTACCTTCTATAGGGCTTCCTTAAGTTCCTGTGTGTATTTTCCTTCTTAAGAAGCAAAATATGCATGGAGATCCCTTCATCAAGCCCTCCCCTGCTCATTTTAATACCTCCCCTACCCACTCTTCTTAAAGTGGCATGTCTCTTCTTTCTTAAAAAACTACACGTGGCCTTTAAAGACCGCACATAGTTAAACTCCGTCCCTAAGTACTACAGACATTGCGTATTCACTTTAACTACGCATGCGCAGTGCAGGGAATAAAAAAAAACATGTACCTAAGAAGCAGCAGCACAAAATTATAATCAGGCCAACCAGCCCAATTATCAGCTGACTAGTCTAATTGTCAAATGGCATCCTAACAAAGTGGTCCAAAACTTTCTCTGGGCTAATAATCAGATCATTCAGTCTGCATAAATTATTCAACCACTGGGGCATGAGTATAGTTTTGTTTCAGTTGACTGCGAATATGACAGATTGTGTGGTCATTTTAAGGCTGACAAAGATCAGAGGTTATACTGATGGATATCTAAATATGTTCTTCTTTTCTTTTTCTTTTTTTAGATCAATTCAGGTAAAAAGAGGCATTAGTGCACAACCTTTACCTCATAGTTTTCAGAAGTGAGGGACGTCTGGATGTACCCAAGAAGAAATGAGTTAGGAGATTGTAACTGTGACTGTGGCCCTGATCCAGGCCTCCACACCTGCGGAGGTCAGTAGTCGCCCATGAGAGGGGAGTGTCCAGAACCCTGCCTTAAAATCTCTGCACAGATCTACATCCATCCAGTTACAGACCTTTGTGGATCTTCCTTCCCCCACCCACTTACCCTAATCTGCATGCCTATCCCTGCCTCTCTGGCCAGAAAATAACCCTACTTCCACAAGCAGATTGCGGAAGTCGGGTGACCTTCTTAGTTCTGGATCCGGCCTTGTATTGGTATATGTACTATCACGTGTTCTACATTTCTATTTAAGTCTACAGATGTTTGTAATGCTTTCTATGACAAATTATTTTTAACACTACATATTAACTATTAATAATACCAATAAATGTATTTCTCATGTGACATAGCTATAGTGACCTTTTCAATGAGGCATCAAGAAGTCAAGATAGATAGATAGATAGATAGATAGATAGATAGATAGATAGATAGATAGATAGATAGATAGATAGATAGAAGATAGATGGGATGGACAGCATAGTATATGATAGATAGATAGATAGATCTGAGATAGATAGAAAGATATTTTTATTTTTTTATTTTTTTGATGCACTTTTGATTAGAATGAATAACTCCTTTTTCATAAATCATACTATGCTTATCAGTTTATAAGGAATTAAATTTAAAAGCAACATATCGATGTACAGAATTAATATAGGAGTTATTTTATATTATTGTTATTGCTACTCAATATTCTGTTGTCTATGTGCAGGGAAGCACACATCTCTATATGCATGCATGCTTCTATACATGTGCGTATGTGAGGATCTGTGTATCTATCTGCACAATGGACAAAAACAGAACTCTGCTTCAGTTACTTGCTAGAGAGCAATAAGTGGGTGAACCTATTCAATGATTACTCTGGTAGTTTATATAACATCTAACAAAAAATATGTGTGTGTATATATATTTGAAAAATATTAAAAATTCATATATATATATAAATGATTAAGATAAAATAATAAGTATTCATTTATTATGATGTGGACCCCAGATTTCTACTCTACTACTTGTAAACTATACCGCTTGCTGTTTCCTTAATAACATCTCCGCTGAATTGCATATGTATCTACTTAAGTTAGATTGGAAATACAATAATAATAGATAATATCAAATCCTTTATCCATCGATTGTATTATGCTTTTACCTCATTTATTTATTTAACTCAGAGAAAATATATACTTATAACAGATATTACTGTGTATTTACTGATTGTATTATGTCCCTACTTTATATATACATGAGAAGCAACCATGCCGATGGTAATGTTAGCGTATTCCTTCTATATTGGTCTCCTTTATACTTGTATAAGTAAATATATTTCTCTTGTTTTCATTGTAATGTATTTTATTTCATTACTATTATTTTTCCTCATCGCTGATAGATTGTTATTACTTTTTTATTTATCCTATTATTTCTAATTTTGTTAACACTCAATTGCTCCGGCTCCTGACGCCATATAGGGATCACAGCTGTACAATTAAGATGATCAGCCCCATGCAATAAATAGGAGGAGCATTGTTCGGTCCGTACTTCTGCTTGAAAAAGTGCCCTGGTAGGCACGAAACGCGTCACAGTACCATTATTACATTGATACCTTGCCAAAGGAGTGCCCCGTGATCCTATACCTTTATCTATTTTGAAGCCGATAACGATTCTAGAAGCGCTCGGCTGCAATCAGCTGTATCTATTTAAGGAGGAGGAAAGTCAGATTCTAAACCATCCTAGGAACACCCTAATCAAGGGAGTCAGGACAGCATAAGTTGCATATCCCTCAAGAGGTGCACGCTGAACCGTACAACATCTTAGGTTTCCAGTGCCATTCAAAATCTTCATAACTCTCTGCAACTATATAAATTCCGCATGGTGATACCTCTTTCCTACTATTACATACTACTGCTGTTCCAGAGTCACCCATCTACCGAGGCTATTCCAAGTGTCGGGCTGGACACCTGACACTTTATACAAGTGAATTTCCGTGTGTCCATGCTATCTCAACAATTGATTAGTATCACGATTCTGCAATCATCTATTTATTTGTCTCCCTAGCCAAGGTTATCTGTGATATATGTGAAATATTTTATATTCACATTTTTTATGAATTGGTTATATTTATATAATTTTTTATCCAATTAAACTATATATTAATTTTTTTATCCCATTAAACTATATATTTTATCTATCAGCGTTGTTGTTCCTTTCAGCCACCGCAGTTTACTTATTTAACTTTAAAACTGCTTTTTGGGCTCCTGCGCTACCACTTTTATTTATGGACAGATTTATTGTCTAAAAGCAATGACCCTATAATCGGACCATTCAGTCTACCTGAGCAATTCAACCGTTGTCTGTTAGGATCGGAACAGGGTGCTGGAGAGACAGCCCAATTACCGAGCAGTGTGTGGCCAGTATACAATGTCTTTGGCTTTCAGAGTGATATTTTGACAGTTGAGAACACTGTATAGTTTATGAGAAAAATAAACCAACATTGCCAAGGATTCAATGTTTGTTTGCTTGCGTACGTTGGATGACTATCTAATTTCAGGATCCGGCCATAGTTTGTTTAATCATTTTGTGAAACTTAATAGTAGTGACCCAAAATGCTTTACTTTGATTGGGGTAGAACATGTTTAAGAAACAGAGAGAGAGTGGTAACCACTTTATCAGATTATTTCAATGTCAAAGACCTTCTTGATATTCCAATTAAAAACTTTATACACAGAGGGTTTCAATAATTCTATTGAGTTTATAGACATTGGATTTTAAAGGTTTGCTTATGATCTATTGTCGCTCAAAGCCTTGTGCGAAATTTAATATTGTTCTGTAATTCTCCTGGTATAATCAATGAAACATGATAATAAATCTGTGGAAAAGATTTGACTGAGTGATTTGTTTATGCCTAATATGGTGGTAGGTGTAGTCACAGAGGTTTGTTGAGAAATGGTGGTAGCCGTATCAGTTACAGAGGTGAAATCAATGGTGGTAAAAAAGTAACAATTGGGGGTAAATTTACATTACTTTAATTTGAAATTGCCGCTTATCGATGCAATTTTTTGGCGATTTTACATTAGTAAATGTAGCTAGTTCAAACCACCCAAAAAAAAAAATGTGATTTAGACAAAATTGATTTGAGTAAATTTACCCCTTGTTTGCAAAGAGAGTAAGGTAGGAAAATCAGTCACAGTTATGGAAGGAGAAAGCTCAGTTGCTGTTTCAGCAGTGTTTGCAGTAGTAGTATCAGTAAAAGAGGTAAATTGAGTGGCAGTAAAGAAATTCATTGTGGTAAGAGTTTCAGTTCTACTCACAGAATCTATAGCTTACACCATTAGCACCAGAAGCTCAGGTGTTAATTTTTTTCTCATTTCTGATTCTTTAGTGATTGCATTTAAATACATTTTTTTTAGAAATGATCTTAATTTAAAAGCTTTTAACATTTATTAATAATGGGTCCATGCATAAGATGATATCTTCATTTAACTACCAATAAGTCTTTTGTTTCCTAACCAAATATTCCCTATAAATCTACCAAATTCTGTCAAACTATTGATCTACATAATACTCCAAAACACTTTTTGTACTCCATTATTGTTTACATTTTGTGGCTCACTCTTATGATGCAAAGGCAGATGGAACAAATCCTGAGATTGAAAATAATAGGAAAACAGTGGAAAGTTAAACCTGGGCAAAAAAAAAATGGAATTTTGGGAGAAATCAAATTAATGTTCATTGAATACAATTTTGGGCAATATTTTGCTATTTAATGTATCAAATCTAAAATAATTTATTTATTGTATTAATCTCTATACATGGTTCATGCATGCCCGATATATACATTGGAAAGGACAGTAAAGAAATTCATTGTGGTAAGAGTTTCAGTTGTACTCACAGAATCTATAGCTTACATCTTTAGCACCAGGTGTTAATTTTTATCTCATTTCTGTTTCTTTAGTGATTGCATATAAATAATTTTTTAGAAATTATCTTAATTTAAAAGCTTTTAACATTTATTGATAATGGGTCCATGCATAAGATCAACATCTGACATCTTCATTTAAATACCAATAAGTCTTTTTTTTCCTAACCAAATATTCCCTATAAATATACCAAATTCTGTCAAAATATTGATCTACATAATACTCAAACACTTTTTGTACTCCATTATTGTTTATATTTTGTGTCCCACTCTTATGATGCAAAGGCAGATGGAACAAATCCTGAGATTAAAACTAATAGGAAAACAGTGGAAAGTTAAACCTGGGCAAAAAAAATTAGAATTTTGGGAGAAATCAAATTAATGTTCATTGAATACAATTTTGGGCAATATTTTGCTATTTAATGTATCAAATCTAAAATAATTTATTTATTGTATTAATCTCTATACATGGTTCATGCATGCCCGATATATACATTGGAAAGGATTCATAGTTTGAAAATAAGAGGTAAAAAGTTGGAAAGTGGAACCTGAACAAAACCATGTTGGGCAGTCAATTATTTTTAACCTTTGCATGCAAGGAGAATACTTTGCTTTTTACTTATTATACACAGATAGTGACCGGCTATACTTTTACTGTTTTGTTTGCAGTGCACTTCAACATGGTGTTGTCTAGGTGTAGTTTATCTGATTTCCTCTTATTTTCAGACTTTGAAATAAGTCTAATAAAACAATGCAAAAAAAATTGATCACAATTTACAAATATAAAAGCATAGGCATAATGGGCCGTATGCAGAGCTCTTTAAGACCGTGTATATGCAATCTACGCTGCAAAAAGAAATGTAGATGGCGTTACAAAATTACTGCGCATGTGCATTAACAAATATCGGAAAAGTCTGGGAGCGGGGGCTCTGCATACGCCCGATATGTTTACCATATAAGGTGAATGTGTGATAATTAACTTGATCCTGACATTGTAAAATACCTCCTAGCATAAAGGGGTTCAAAGAAGAACTGACTCACCAATGCATAAACAGAAGACCACCAAGATCATCACAGGATCACGTTGTATGTTACCCATCATAAAGAACCTGCTAATGACACCAATGGTTTTCCTCCTCTTCTTGGTTATATCCTAGGTTTGTGCAGTTGTTTATTGCCCTCCCAAACTAAAGATTGAGTAGGAACTCTATAGAAGGGTGCTTTTTATCACAGAGACTCTGACGTTGATAGGAGGATAAGAGCAGTGATGTTGACATAGGACCAAAAAAAAGCTTTCTGTTTTATTACAAAGTACAAAGATCACCTTAAATTCCAGCACTGAATAATTTGGATGGTGGAGGTATTACCCTGAAAGTGTTAACTTGGAAACTTATAAACTAAACATAAACTCTTACTGACGTCCAGGCAGAAGTTATATGGAATGAAGAGTTATAAATGGTATAGATTTGACCTACTATATATAGAAAATAGCTATTGTCTATTTGTTTCCACACAGTGAAACAATAATATACCTAGTACAGCTGCAGTTGCTATATAATGACTTAGCACCTTTTATTACAGTACATACTTGTGATTTGAATGCTACGTGTATTGAATATCATTACAGGGAAGGGTGTACTAACGTAGGTCATTTATATTAAAGGGTGTGTTTTTAAGGCCAATGAAGATCTAAATGTCTGCGTAAATCTGCCTAAGTTCAATCTAATTACTTGAACCAGCTACAGGTCATGGAAGATCATGGGGCCATATCCAGACCTAAGTGCATTTTAAGTACGATCTCTTGGCGTATTTACGCGATCGTAAGTACTATGCACTCTTCCGGGCACTCCCCACGGTCGCACATAATGTACTTGATTTACTAGTATCAAACCCTACCTTAACTTTTCCTTGCGTAAGTACAGTCGTACGCAATGGATTGTCCCCTGTAACGGCCTAACCCGGCACATGCTGTATAATTTAAATGCCTTCCTCCGCCTACGAAGCGTATTTTTGGCCATCGTGAGGAGGACCCGCCCCTTCATACGTATTTACGAGGAAGGTACGTATGATCAGAGTTACGACGACTAACATCTGCCACGCGCATGCGCAGTACATACAAAAGTCGAAGTTACGCAAGTGGCTACCGTAAATACGCTTTCGTAATGAACTCTGGATCTGGCCCTATGTCTCATCACAGATGCTTTTTAGACCTTTGTGTGACAGTGTTTATCATTTCAGACTCATTACTTTAAGTTATGGGAGCTGATTCACAATTAGTGATGGATGAGGACTTACACAAGTCTGTTGCATGAGCCCCCTTGACATTTTTTATCGATGTTAATGGGCCTTAAGAAAAACCCTCCATAAAAGGGGCCGGCCCTTCAAATTCACATGCCTATACCCCGCCAAACTGGGTGTGGTAACAAAGGGCCGATGGGGGGGTGAGCAGCTGTTGCGCAGATCCTTGTGGACGCAAATCCGTGCAGAAAAATGAAGGTAGGGTTCTGGAACTCCTTCTGAAAAAGGGGATTACCAGAGGTGTGCACTCCCTTCTTCCACGCCTAGTTATGAATCTCTGTGCGCACAGAAGTCACACGGAGATCTGAATCAGGTCTATGGGAATCTGGCTTTTGCCTTTTATTCACAGTCTAGTATTTTACTGGAAAAATAAAATGTTATTGTATTTCATATTTATTTTATTTATGGCAAAATATTAGCATTTTTTATTCAGAAATAATACAATGTATTATGTATTATGCGTAGTAGCTATTGTACGTAATCTGCGTATCGTTTCGATACGTAGATTGCGTATATGCGGTCTAAAAGTAGCTATTGTTCAGTGAATTAGGTCCGTCTATGGAAGACGGACGTAGTTCAGGATCCGGCCCAATGTTCCCAAATCCAGTTCTAACTCCATGTACAACTCTTAGATGCTTGTAAAATCAATGCTTAGAAAATCTCTATACTATTCTAACAAGAGCGAGTAACAAGGACTGAAAATAAGGTCATAGTTGTTCATTTAAGTGGTAAATGTTATTTTTATTTAATGATTGTCAGTTGGGTGTAATACTTCAACTAATGTTAACGTTAAACAAAAGTATCTGCAGTGACTTTGATTTACAGCCGATACTGTACTGTGCATGGTTTTATTAGTTTACTTTTACACGGGTGCCATAACGTCAGACAATAACGTACATTGGAGATATGATAATGGTTTTTGTTAGGTCTGTATTGTATAGATTGTATAAGACTAAAATCAACAGTTAAATATGATGTAAGGAAAATGAGTAATATGATGAGACTTAAGATTAAAGGATCTGATTCACAGTTAAGAGTGAATTACGTGCAGTCAGACTAATTCACTCTTCCAGCCCCTAACCCACCCCCCCGTTTTTAGGTGCCATAGGGCTACCTTATCTAACCATGCAATGTCCATACAGACATTGGGGTAGATCCAGAACTACGTGTGCCGTACGTTTATTCGCGGAGCGTATTTTCGTGCACGTAAGTTCGCTACACTCCCCTCGGCACACCCCTTGCACGGACGTATTTTGTCAAGATACGCTTCCCAAACCCTACCTAAACTTTTTCCAACGTAACCGCTGTCATACGCACACGTACATATGGGCAACACGAATTTACGCAGCTAAGCACGCCCATACTGTACACTTTAAATAACACCCCCCGCCTACTTCACGTATTTCACACGTATTTTCGATTAACGTAAATTTGGCACGCCCACGCGTAAGTATTTACGTGACACATACGTGAATGGCCCATACGTTCACAATTACGCTACTTGAATGTGCGTATTTTCTATGGTGTGCATGCGCAGTGCGTTCTAAACAGCGATTTTACGTGTCCGCCACGCGTAAATTCGCTCCGACGCATAGTTCTGGATCAGGCCCACGGTACTTACTGCCCTCTGTAGTAACTGCCTACATATTATAAATTATTGATGGCAGGACCCAGTCACGTTTTAATACAACACAATCTATGTAAAACAATCTATGTACCAAAATAAGATATATATAACTTACCGGCCCTCTCTCAGTGATAGGGTGCAAAGAAATGATTGGTTCACCCACAGTACTCTGTTATTTAACCTGGAACACATAGGCAGCTGATCTAGATGGTTGTATTCAAAGAGCAAAATAAAATATATCTGTAATAAATATAACTAAAAAACACCTCCTCTATTCTCTGCATCATCCCCCCCTCCCCATTCATCATCTCTTCATTATTCTCATCACCCCCCTCTCTTTTCCCTTTATCATTTCTCATCTCCCCATTCTCCTCATATCCTACCTTTCCGCTTTATCATTTCTCTATCCCCTCATCATTCAATTTATCATCGCCCCCTCCCCATTCTTCACCTCCCCATCATTCTCCCCTTTATAATTTCTCTATCCCCTCATCACCTCCTCCCCATTCATCTCCCATTCTCCTCATCACCTCCCCTTCACCATGATCTTTTCTCTATCCCCTTATCATGTCCCCCTCCCCATTCATCACCTCCCCTTCCCTCTCCACTTTATCATTTCTCTATCTTATCATCATCCATAATCTCCCCATTCATCAGCACCCCCTCCCCTTTATCATTTCTGTATCTCCCCATTATCACCATCTTCCCCTCTCAATTAGCTTTATCATTTTTCTACCCCCTTCATCATCCCCCTCCCCATTCATTGTCTCCCCCTCCCCATTTATTTCACCATTTTCATCACCCCTCCCCTTTCTAATT